>VYZV01019998.1:31371-106371 GCA_013401275.1 Pandion haliaetus
CCCCCCCA
This sequence comes from Pandion haliaetus, assembly GCA_013401275.1. Lineage (NCBI taxonomy): Eukaryota > Metazoa > Chordata > Aves > Accipitriformes > Pandionidae > Pandion > Pandion haliaetus. The sequence continues at coordinate 31,380 of VYZV01019998.1, forward strand.
GAAGCGCTGCAGGGACACAGGCGTTTCCCACGGCTGGCACCGGCTCAAGCGCTTGTGGGGGATCTGCCTTGGTGGGTTCATTTAGTCCTCAGACACCCACAAAAAAAAAAGACTTTTACCTGTTTTTCTTTATTTCTTTGCCAGTATTAGTTAATTAAACTATGCAAATTAAAATAACTTAATTTCTATAATATCAGGACCAGAGCCTCAAACCATTTGGTGTAGCTCATCTGGCATGTACGTTACATAAAATGTTTGGAGCGGCTCTAATAAAAATGAAAAAGGCTGTAAATCAAGTTTAATTTATTCATTTTCTGTATGGTATGAAAGCATGCCAAAATCAGATTATTTATGAGCCCTTCATAACAATAGGCATTTTTATTGGTTGCAAATGACAAAAGGGGTTCTCAGAGGGATTTTTTTTCTTCTTTTAAATTTTTTGAATGCCTTTTCAGAAACATTTATTTTTTTGGACTGTATGATCTCAAAGAAAAATATTTAATCATTGATACAGTAAAAATAATTTATATTTAGATACTGAAAAACACATCAGACTTTAAAACATAAATATACAGAGCTAATCCAGCCCAAAGGCTCAGGCGAATGCTACACCACAGGTTAGAGAAAAGAGCTGTGATTTATACCCGCTTCCTTAAATTTCCCATTAAGAGTATAATCTCCCATAAGTCTTTCACAAAATGTCTGGGCCACTCAGCGTTTTTTTCTTTTGCTTTTCCAGATCCATTTGGTAGGTCGATGGGCACACACGTGTTCTGTGTGCACGGTCGCACGCGTGTGACCCTGCACTCGCCTTGCGGTGACTTTCTCTCTCTTTGCCCATCCACGGCTAAGTCACAAAATCACTTTCTCGGTGGGTAACGACCCCCACGAGCTCTCGTACAGGTAAGGCAGGTTACCTGCCCTGACACACAGAAAATCACTGATAAACCAACCATGGATTGGCTTCTGCCTCGTGCTTTTCAGTTCATTTAATCCACCTTTTGTCTATTTTCTGGTACCGCTGGACCCAGAGGTGGGTTTGGTGACGGGCGCGTGCCGCACGCCCAGCACGGTGGTGGAGGGCAGATATTCGCTAACCGCAGGGACCGTCCCGGGATGCTCTTGGCTGTGCCGTCGTGGGCTCGTCTGAAGTGTGCCATAATGGGCGCGAAGGCGCTGGGCCGTCCCGCTGGCTCTGGGGAGGGGTGTAAGGTGCGATGCCGATGCCCATCGCTGCACCCTAACCCCCAGACCCGTCTGTGCCGGCACGGAGCATGGCACTGTGCCGGCAACGAGCCTGCGGCAGCCCAGAGGTCAACATCCCTCCTCTTTGATATGCTGCTGTTTAGGAGGGTATTAGCCAGAGCAACCCCAAAGCCCCAGCACCCAAGTTTTGGTGGGGAGCTCCCAGGCAGGTGGGGAGCACCCGCCGGCCCCCCATAGAGGAAGGGCATCTCCAGGGACGAGATCGGCTGCAACCATCTCCGCGTTGGGGACAGTGCCATGGGGAAGCGGGTGCCCTCCTGCTTGCAGCATCCTGGGCATCGTGGCCAACAGCCACCCGGCAGCGGGGAGGGGGCAGGGGGACCCCAAAACACCTTGTGGAGGTGGACAAAAGCCCGGCTGGATCGGTTGGGGGGGGTGGTTGGCTTTGCCGGTGGGCTCTGGGTAAGTGTGATGGGGAGGGGGCAGAGAGGCACCCCGTCCTGCAAGAATAGGGGCTTTCTCTGCACCAATCCTGAGAAAAAAAAAAAGAAAAAAAACCAAGAAGAGAAAAAGAGGGAACCCCCTCCCCAGGAGAATTAGCGTCCAGGATCTGTCAGTCACTGGGAGCTTTTGGTAAAAGGGGCCCCTTGTCAACCTCTGCCTTTGATGTGACTGGGACGGAGGTGCTCAATTAAAAGCCTATCAGTCTGTAAGTAAATCAACGCCTATCAGGCTTGTCACATCAAACAAACGATTATTGCACGAACCCGCCCACCCCATTAATCTGGCTGTTCCTTCTTGACAGCTCAGGGTCAGGGCACTGTAAATCCTGCACTGGATTGCAGCCACCTGGAGCAGGATTAAAGCAGCCCTGCAGCATGTGCTGCTGCACCCAATTACTCCCCGGCAGCGGGTGGCTGCAGCAAGGGGTACCTGTGGCCCCAGCAGCTGTGGGGTGCCCAGCATGGGGCTGGGGTCCCCACCGGAGCTAAGCTTTGCACGGGCACGGCTGCTTACACAGGTTGTTTGGTGGTGCCATGTGGCCGTGGCAAACGTTGGTTTGTGTTGGCACCAGGGGTGCTCAGCTGCATGGTACGGAGAGCTCAGCACCCGGCTTGTGGGTGCTCGGCACCCACTGCCAGACCAGTATTGCCAGCACCTGTCTGGCTACCGAGATAACATGGGAGCAGTGCCGAAGACGGCTCTCGGCGGCTCTGGGAAGTTATTGTCGATAGGGATGGTCGCACCACAGCCCCAAGCTCACCCGTTGAGGGTGGATAGCCGCGGTGTCCTTAGTGGGCTCGTTCAAACCCTGCCCTGAGCTGGGCAGGTCACGTTTAAGCCTGTGACCATCAGCAGGGATTGACTTTGGGGAGCCTCTCGGTAACTCACACGATAAAAGGAACCGAAGGGTTGAGCTTTCGGGTGCTCTTTGGGCCTGGCTTAGCAGCAGCGGTCCCCAGGGACACTGGGGTTTTCCCATCAGGTCACTCAAGGTGAAGACGACTGGGCAGCAACTGGGGCTCCTGCCCTCATCCGCCCGGCCGCACCATGGCTCTGGCACCGGGGCTCTGGAGCGAACGGCTGGGCTGGCGGGGAGGAGGGTGCTGGAGCCCAGCAGCGGGCGGAAGACGGCCGGGGCCATCGGCTCCCGAGAACAAGTGGCTCTATTCAAGGGAAGGCAGAAGCCGAACTTTCTTGAAAAGCCTCTATGCTGCAGCGGGAGCAGCCGCGGGGCAGCCGGAGCTTGTGATTCCTGCACACAGAGGTAGGGGCTGTTTTAATAAAGGAAAAGCTGAATCTCAGATCACATGAGGGCAGTGCCTCGGAGTAAAGACAGGGAGTGGGGTGAGCCCCAGGGAGGCTGCAGGTTGGGCTTTGGGAAGGGGCTCGGTGCCCCTGTCCCGCCGAGGGCTCTGCGGTCCTCACGCGCTGCCTTTGCCCCGATGGGCAAAGAGGGGTCCGTCTGCCTCTGGGGCTGTGGGCGGCACAAGGTCACCCCGCGACCCTCCAGACCGAGCACACACAACCACCCCAAGGATGTCCGTACCGCTCTCATCTGCAAAACAGAACCTGCACCCCGCCAGGCCTGAGCCTGGCAGTCCCCGCGCCGGCAGGGCTTTCAGCCTTGCGCCTCGGTGGAGGGGTCTGCTCCATGCACGGGGTCCCGGACTAGGAGAGCATCCCGGGCGACTGGGGACTAGAGGTCGCATCCTGCAGCCGGCAGCAGGACGCTGTGCGGGGAGGGAGCTTGCTCCCCTTTCTGCCTAGGCCTATTATTAGCATCTTCCCTCTCCCGCAGAGCCTGGCGCCTCATGATGCAGCTTTGGCTCGCTCTCACGGTGCGGAGCTGTCAGCTGGGGCTGTCCTGCCCGGGCCGAGGAGGGACGCTGGCTCCGAGGGCTCAGGGATCCCCACGGCGAGCGTGGCCAGCCGGGCGCTGTGCTGCAGTCTGGGGCAGCCTGCCTGCCCGCTGCTGCCTACTTTCCCACCTGCTCTTGGGCAGCCGCTCGCCCAGCAGCGATGGGCTGGGTTTTGGGGGGCACTCCTCGGCGGGCAGCATTGCCCCGATGTGTGTGGTGCCACCAGGGCAGCGTCCCAAGGGCTGCCCTCCCTGCCTCAGTTTCCCCATTTGCAGCAGGGGTGAGATGGCACTCGCTGTCCGCGGCTCCTCAAGGTTCCTGCAGCCCCACCACGCTGGGATCGGGGTGCGCCCGTGTGCCGGTGCAACCTCGGCGCTACGAAATTAGCCCATTCAGCACCGGAGGAGGAGCAGGTTTTACGTGGCCCAGCAAAGTGCGTGGAGAAAGCGAGGCTGCTGCGTCCATCGCTGCCTCGATGCATCCACTCACACCACCCGCCGAGGAGGGGCAAGCTGGAAGGCGAGGCCAGTGCAAGCAGAGGTGACACCAAATAGGAGACAGACTCTCACCGCGCCACGTTTGATACCGCGACACCAAATCTTTTGCTGATAAGTGGTATCACCTCCCTGCGGATAGCCATCACCCCTCACCCCTGCCCGGCGCCCTCGGCTCTCCCACGCACGTCAAGCAACACCCGCTCGCCCCGGCAGACAAACACCACCGTGCCTGGGTCCCCACCATGCCCGGCTGGCTCTGCCTGGCCCCGGCCCTGTGGTGGGAGATGCTGGTGCTGGTGGGAAGGGTGGAAAGAAAATCCGAGCTGTCACCCGCTGCTCCCACCCAGGTGCATTTTGCGTGGGGAGAAGTGCTGGGGGTGCACGACGAGGGGGATCTGGCCCTGCGGACTTTATCTCCTGCACATGATCAATGCCGAGTTTAAGTAAGGTTTATTGGTATCTGTAATTTAACATGACATCTTTCTAACATGAATTACTCTGAGATCATCGTGTGCATAAAATATGACAGGAATCTTTTAAGTGCAAGCATAGTTCTCAGTTAATTTAATAACTGAGATGGAAAATGGAATAGCATTAAATTTAATATTTTACATAATGCTCTTACACTTCCTTCACTTGCTGCTGGCATCATTTGTTTTCCCTTCTTCCTCATTTACAGGTCGCTCAGTCCGAATTGTCCTGGAGCCTGGCCAGGGAGGGGGATGCTGCCCCCTTGAAGGGCCATGCTGGGCCCCCCCGGGCAGCCAGAGCTGCCCCCCACATCTCCCCCATCCCGTGCAAAAGTGACGGGACACGCTGGGTGCGCATCGCCTCTGCTCTCTGCAGATGCAGCTCTTGCAGGCGCTCGTTGGGTGTCTGCACGCTTGGCACCTCCTGCAAAGCCCCGGTCCCGGTGGTCCAAGTCCCGTGGCTGAGTCGCTTCGGCTGCCTGTTATTGCACTCTGCTCCTTCCTGAGGGTCTCAGCAGAACGACCTGTTTCATATGCCCCATGCTGAATAACGACACGGCCACCCTTCACGGCTATGAAACTGAACTTGCTCTTTATTAAGAAAGCGGTTTCCAGGCCGAGCCTGCAGCCAGCATCTGGCCCCGTGCACGCAGGCACGTCCAGGGATCCTCTTCCAAACTCTTCCCGCTCCCCTTCCCTCCGTCCCCCTGCTCCGCGCAGGCAGCCACCAAGAGCAAAGCCCCTGCCTGCAATAGCTGCTGCTCAGCGCAGGGATAAAACCAGGCCTTGCTGCAAGGCAGTGTTGCTTTGAAGACAGCGGAGCAGTTGCATGCGATGGACCTGTCAGACCATCCACTGCCGGGACAGGGCAGGATGGTGCCGGACGGAGGTGGGGGCTCCCACCCCGGGTTGGGATGCTGCTGAGCCAACAGCCTCCCACCTTGTAGGTACGGAGGCCAGAGGCAGGCAAGGGGCTAATTCAAATCACACAGGCTAATTTACCCTTCTGCTCAGATCTCCGAGGAGAGACGGACGGGATGTAATTGCCGGGTGAGCGAAACCCACTTGACCCGATGAGCCCGTCCCCGCGTGTCCCGCTCTCGCCCAGTGCTGCTCCGGGCAGCCCAGCCCTCCTCCTCGTCAGCCTCCTCCAGCTCCCGCTGCCCCTCGCCCCAGCGTGGCTGGGGGCAGAAAATCGAAGCTGACCCCCTTTTACAAGAAAATCGCCTGACGACGGCCATGCCCGGGCTCCCATCCAGCACACGCCAGGACCCGAAGCATCTGTGGTGAGACCGACCGCCCCCGAGTGGGACGGGGACCAGGGGGGCACGAAGCCCCAGGGATGCCCTCGCCGGGGCGGCGGCAGATGCTCCACGCCAGGTTTTGTGCTCGCTGTGGGATTTGGGAGCGCGGCGGATGCCCGTGCACTGCAGAAGGGATCAATACGGCTCTTAGCCTTGTCCCTTCTTATTGAGCCTCGGCGCGTGATTTAAGGGGCTCCGGTAACGTGCGTGCCGCCACCGCGAACAAGGTGTTAACACCGAGCCACCGGGGTTATGGCTGCAAAGGAGCTGGCAGGGCCCAGGCAGGATTGGTCCCTCCAGCCCTTGTCTGCTCCGGTTCAAAGGGTTCCCGTGGCTGCGATGAAAGGAGGGTTGCTGGAGGGATTACAGCGGGGAGGGGAGGCTGATGCTGCTGGGAATGGAGTGGGCTCTTTATCGGAGAGTAGCAGAGCCTGACAGCGCTGTAACTCTCTCTTCTTAAGGAGATGAGCTTGCAATAAACCAAGGAGCACATTAGAGGTAACGAGACAAAATGGCAGGGTTTTGAAAGCCCAGCAGAAGCAATAATCCAGCCTGGAACAGAGAGAGCACTCAGCTTACCTCTGCCTTTTGGAAACACTGCCGTGTTTTTGCAGCCCTGCCAGAACAGTTCTTTACTGTAACTTGGAAAGTCTCGGACGCGGGTTTCAACACCTCGCTCTCACACCACATAATGCAAAAGTTAATTCTACTTTCAGGCTGATGTCAACATTCCCCTTTATTGCCACGGTGAAATGTGAAGACTACATTAATTTGCATTTGCTGTGTGCATGTAACGCGTTCCAGATAATCACAGTAACTCCTCAAAGGTATAGACGAGAATTTCCTGGATAATGTGCTGGATGGAAAAAGCTGATGGGATCCAGGAGAAGGAAACGGCATTGTGTGTTTTCATAGCTCCACCTGGAAGCAGCGCAGCCCAGAAATACAGGCTGCAGTACTGCAGACCTCGGCTGGGCTGGCTTGCCTCGGCGTGGGGAGGGCGAATTCGGGGCGCTGGGGTGGACACTGGCACCCGCTTGCTGGGAGAGCATCTGCCAGGGCTCAGCAGAAGCAGGGTGTAAGGAGTGACCACAGAAAGCCGCGGGAAGGGATATTCTCCTCCCACACAACTTTTAACACCAGCCAGCCGCTTCTCCATAAAACAAACAACCCATCACTAACTAGAAGCCAAACAATTATTACTTTAAGCAACGTGCTGAAAACATAGATGCTCCAGTCTGAGATAGTAACGACCCTTTGTCTATGGAGCCGAGAAATATATTGAGCCCTGGGTGCCTGCACAGAACTCGCCTCGTGCCCCGCAGTAAATTAACTGGCCTGAACTCAGAGGATCCTCCCGCACGTGAGTGCTTTGGCCAGGATATATCAGCTGAGGGAATGGATTTTCCATCTTCCCTGATATATCGCGTGCCCCAGATGATGGCAATGATCGCACATCACGGCTAAAGGCTTCAAAGGGGCTTTGCGAACCGATAGCCGGACTCCGGGAAGCTCATCCCGAAGGTGCCGGGAGGAGAGCCGTGGAGCTCGCCCGGGCTGGCTGGGGCACGGGGCTCGGCGCTGGGGCTGCGGGAGGGGACGGGGGACCCTCACGGATGGGATCCGTCCTGTATCCCGGCCCTGTGGCTGCGCTGGCCACCCGCCTGGCATAAAACTGCATGCAGGGATCCCGCGATGGCATGTGGGAGCGAAGAATTCATTTCCATTTATGATCTGTTATGATGATACCCCTGAAGGATAAAAGTCTATACATAATAATCTCTCTCTTCAGCTTTGTTAACAACTTCAATTAACAGAGAGCTGTGTAATGCTTCATCAGCCGTTTGGATTACAGATGAAATTAAGCCATCATATTTATGAACTACGCAGTGAGTTCGAGGAGGACTCCACATATTTTACATTTAATAACTTGCCCTCTCATTTTATTTATAATGTTAATAATGATTTGGTGGCTGCTTTGGGGGGAAAACATAAATGACAAAGCGAAGAAGCCGGCTGGGCAGGGTAAGCGGAGCTGTGCTTTATGGGAGCAGCGTGCTGTCAATGCCCAGCCACACACCTCCCCACTTTGGCTCCCTTCTCTTTTATTTTTGATTAAATAGCCCTGTGAACACGGAGACTTCTGCCTTGTAATTGCTTTCCACTCAGCACTTTTAAAACCTGGGCTGAGGGTTAATGATTAAATCCCCCGGTGTGGACCCGTCGCACCCACCAGCCGGAGCATCGGCAGCCGGCACGCCGCCAGCGAGCCCTGCATCAGATTTGGGGTGCTTTTCATAGGTCCTGACCCCCAGAGGAGGATGGATGCCGTGTGCTTCAGTGGAAGGGCCAGTGCCTTGCCACGGAAAAAAATGAATAATAATATCGTTCCCTAAAGCAGGGACGGGCAGTGGGAGCCAGGCAGAGGGAGGGCTGCTCCTGCACACCCCATTTCTTCCCATCCTTCCCAGCTGCCTGCGCCAGGCAGGACCCAGGCTCGGGGGCGCTCGCCGGGCTTTTTTGGGATGCTGCTCCCTGCCAGGGTGTCCCCATCCAGTGCTATTATTACCACCCTTTCCGATTAACCTGCAGGCTGAAAACACGTTGCGGTGTTCCCAGTCTCTGTCTGGAGCACTGGCACACTGAGAGGCTGAGCAAGGTTAATTAATTTGAGCAAAGACTGAAGCCTAAAAGATGGGGAGCAGCACACTGAAAGATGATGGCTGGCAAAAATCATTAGAAGCATCTTTCAACAATCTATATACTGTTATCGATCCTGTTATAGATCATGTTCCTTTCCCCTTTTTTGCAGGATCTTCTGGATCGATACAGCAAGTGCATTGAGACTGTAGCAACACATTTAAAACCTTATAAAAGGTTATTTAGTTGCTAACAGTGCAGCAGTTTCTGCAAAGCCTGCCAAAAGGTTACAGCTTTTTGGGCATCATAAATTACAGACGACAGGGAAAAAAAGTAAGTGCGGTTTTCTTTATTGTCTCAGTGATGGATGGGCTCCTGAACAAGACACAAAATACATCATATCACCTTTAATGGGACCACATTTCTGTAGCCATAACTCACAATTTTAAAATAGAAAATGGTGAAATATGGCGTTGTATATTCCACTCCTGACATATTTATGAGTCCTTCCCTTCTTATAAATACAGTGATTGCTATTTCAAAGCAGCATGTCAGGTATGAGCAGAGCACAAACAGCTGGTGCGATTGAAAAATTATAGCCAGAGTTGGACGTTTTCAAAAACTCTCTCTAGCAGCAGTAAATTTACAATGTTTGCACTAACTGTTATTAAAACCAAATCCATATCTTGGCAACAGGAATCCAGCGCTCCGGACCAGCTGGAGTGACGGTGCCGCTGACAGCCGGGGTGAGCCCAGGGGCTGCTCCTGGGGAAGCATTAAAAGGCACTTTGAGGGCCCGTGGCTCCGGCCGGGGGGTCCCGCAGGGGAAGCTCCGGAGCCGGTACGGTGCCCGTGGTAGCTGCGTGTGCTGCTCTGCACCGTGCCGGGCACCAGCAGAGCCAAGGGGCCAAACCTGCAGCGGGTGCAGACTGGTGGAGCTGAGCTTGCTGCCGGCCCCCGCTCACAGAGCTCTGCCGACCCAGGCACCGAGCAGCGCGGAGACCTGGGGAAGCGGGGATGGAGCATCGTCGTTCCCCTGCACGTGGAGGCAGCTGCCTGCCCTCACACCTCCCGCGGGCAGCAGCCGACCCGCGCCCGGGGCGGACGTGGCGGGTGTCAGCTGCATCCCGAGAGCGGGCTGGCTCAGAGCATCTCGCTCCAGCTCTGGCCTCTCTCGAATTTATGCTTCAGTCTGTAATGGCAGCTTAATGTTACACTAATACACGCTTCGGCTCTGGTGCCATTTCTGTATCATTACTGCCATTCATTCGGCAAGAGGGTTTTACTAGTAAATACCTCGCGGAAGAAATAATCCTGCCAAGAGCCCTCCTGAGCATCACTCACCCCTGGGAGCAGGGGGAATTCTCTGGCCTCATTTAGGCACACAAAAGGCCTCTAATTAGCTTTTTGTTTAGCCCGATTATGAATATGAGTTTTGACCTTTCAAAGTGATTAGCTTTTGAAGCTAACTAATTTGCATAGCATCAGTTTCTAAACTACATATACGATCTAGGACCAGACTATTTTTTTTGTTGTTCACTCCTTTTCCTTTTTTTTTAACAGTCACCTACAGCAAACTGCCGGGCTCTGTTTGTCGGTCCCTGGGTGAGGCCCTGCTCCTGCCCATCTGCTGCGCTCGGTGGCAGCAGGGCAGATCTCCAGCACTTCAGGGATCTGGGTGCACCCAGTTTTAGGGCGCACGGGCTTTCCCCCAGCCCCTTCCCGAAGCTCTGGCTCTGCTGTCGCTGGAAAATTACATCGCCCTGGAAGATGTCCGCCTGCAGTCCTGCTGTCAACGCGTGGCCCACCCCAGCTCCTTGGGACCCCCCCCAGTTCCCCAGCAAAGCCCAGTGTCCTTCTGACTGGGAAGCCGATCCCTCCCACCACCTGTCCCTGGGGCGCAGGAGAGGCACCGGCCCCAGCCGCCGGCACGGATGCGGCCAAGGTCGCTGGTGGAGGTGCGGGGAAAAATAGGCTTTAACATGTTCTTTGTGGCAGCTAAATTCAAAACTCTTTATCACCGATTTACATTCCTTTATCTGGGCAAAGCCCTCCAGAGGTGCATTTTATTACCCTGGATTATTAAGCAAAAACTTTCCCATAATGTGGCATTGGGATCTCCACAGTTGCTTTTGGAGCGGGAGCCTGGCCGCCGGAGACCCACTCCTGCCGCTGCCGGTTTATCAGCCCCTTGCCGCCATGCAGCTATCGGGATGGAGCTGCCTCTATCTCTGCCAGCGATTAGCCCGTCCCGCTGCGAGAGTTCTGTGTCTCCCTGGCCCATGAATAATAGATGATAAATTGTTGCTTTGGGCAAGTCTTCTTGGAGAGTGTCTCCTGATGCAATAGCTTAGGGCTTAGGGGGCTTCATGGGAAGGTGGGGGGGAAATCAAAGTTTTTGGACATAACAAAACCTCTCCTTGGAGAGAAGGGGGCCGAGGTCTCAGCACAGGATTAAGGCTGAGGAAACCCTGACTTTACGCGTGGCTCTGGGAGAAACCCCTGTGCAGTTGGAGGCAAAGCTGTGTCCACCCCCTCTGCCTGCCCCAGAAGCAGCTGCCCCAGCCAGACCTGGGTGATGCAACCCCCCCAGCACCTCCCAGCCCTCCTGCCCAGGCTGCAGCACCCCAGGCAGCGGCTTCGGGACTGAACAGCCCCGATCCTCCGGCTACATCCCTGTGAGACGCTGACGCGCCGCCCCCATCCCCGGCACACGAGTCCCCTTCTTCCCCGTACCCCTCCCTCCCCAAACCAGCGTCTATAATATTTTCTTTCCTGCACACATGCAAGGACCTCTGAGTTGACTGCTCTGTTTTATAACATTGCTGTTTCCTGGCCTGGCTTTATTACATCTGTTCTTTGGGGTATGGTGTTATAAATTGGGTATGTGATGACGTGTAATCACTAACTGCAAAGCCAATACATTTTCGCTGCAACAGCAGCAAGACAAATAAAGGCGAGTGGGAGAGGCTGGCGAGGCTCTGACAAAGGGAGATATATACACCAGCACAGCCAGAGATAATTTAAAAATCTGATTGGGGATTGAAAGCAATGTTATCCTAATGGAGCTGGCTTCGCTTTCTGGGAGGACGACCTTTGTTTTTGGGAAGGGTTTTGGTTTTCACTAACAAGCCCAGCTGCATCTCCACCTTTTTTTGGGATGCTTGGGGCCCGGCATGGCCGAGGATGCTCCCTGTCCATCCCACCCCGGCACCACAGGAATTGGGGGAGTTTCCTGGGTGAAAGCCAAGGCCAAACCAAAACTGTTCCCCCCGGCCGCTGCGGGCTGGGCGATTTCTGGAGGGCAGAGCCCTGCCTGTCTGCTGCCTGCTGCAACACAAGGAGTCTGGTGTCCTCACTCACTGGGCTCTGCTAGGTAAGGACCAGGCACATTCCTTCTCCTTCCACCCAGCAGAGCGGGACCCTCTAAGCCCCTTGCTCTGTGTCCAGCTCAGCTGCTCCAGGCGCTTTGTCCTGGGAGGCTTCTCCAGAGCCCGGGGCTTGGGGGTGGCTTAAACTAACCTAGACTCAACCTGTTTTTTGATCTGCAATTCAGAGGTGCTTTGTGTCCACCCAAAAAGAGTTTCCACGGCTCGGGAGCCTGCCCGTGCGGGCATTGTGCTTGGCGAGCCATTAAAACACCTCTTCGCCGTGTACCTGCTGTGGCTGAGGCTTGAGTCAGCGTGGGGTGAGAGGCAAACCCAGCCCCGGCTTTGGTGCAGGGTGAGCTGAAACTGGCCCCAGGACTGTTGTCCTTAGTAGCAATAATCACTTGTGCAACTGTGCAAATGTGGCCAGCGAAGATGGGATGGGTGATAAATGGGAGGGAGTCAACCAGCTGCAACTTAAGATGTGCCTGTATGCTGCTGCACCGGTTTATCATTATAAATGTCATCGGAAAATCAATTCTCTGTGTACTTTTGGGAATTACAACTATCATTTTGGTGTGATTTATTTGCTGTATAACACGGACAAGGGCTCTTTGTTCATCATTTTGAAAGTTCATTTAAAATTGCTTTGAGTTCTTGGTTTTCCACCGTGACATGGCCGATGGGTATCCGCTCTCCTGTGAAATATGGACCGAGGCAGAAGGAGGCTGGGCCGGGAGCTCTGCCCAACCCTCGTCCTGCTTCTGCAGCCAGGGGGGTCACGGGAAGCGCTGCAAAACCTCCTCGCAGAAAGCGATGTCGCTGGGGACATCTCAGCTGGGGAAACACCAAAGGGACAGCTGGCAATCGCCCCTGTGCCCGCTTCTTCCCAGGAGGAGCAGCGATGGGTTGGGAGTTATGCTGGCATGGTATGCTGGGGCCGACCTTCCCTTTTTCTTTCCCATGCCACCCACCAAACCTGTTCGTCCTGCCATGCTGCTTGCTGGGGAGGCCGAGAAACTTCCCACATTCTGAGCGTGGGGCGTCCCATCTCCATCTCGTATTGGTCTTTGCACCGGTACTCACACCGGTGCTGGTAGGAATTGTCACGCAGCCCTCCCCGGGTGTCCTTCCCACCCCAGAGCTCTCCCGCCTTGCTGCCATAGCCGGAGGGATGGGGGCTGGAGGTGCCAGGGGACGTGGGGTTGGGGTCTTGTCCTGCTCCAGGCTGGCCGGGGGGGCCGGGGGCAGCAGGATGGCAGCTGCCAGCACCGGGGAAAGAGCAACTAAAAAAGCCAGCCGAGTTCAGCTTGTTTATCCACGAGCGTGGAGGCCGAGCAGGGAAATGATCGCTCTTTATAAACACACAGGGGGTAAACACCAGGCAGGGGGATGAGCTGTTTAAGTTAAAGGACAATGGGGATAAATTAGCCATGAAAAAGATTTAGGCTGGAAATGAGAAGAGAGCTTAAAATCATCGGGGGAGCAAGGTTCTGGAAGAGCCTCCTGAGCAGGGGGATGGAGGGATGGAGCTGCCACCGCTTCCAGGACAGAGGCCGGTCCCTTTCTGGATGGGATGCGGCAGTGCTGCTCCCTTAGCGGGGAGCCCTGCGTCGAGGCTGTGCCCAGGGCCGGGGCCATCAGAAACATCTCCCATAAAGAAAAGTGGCACGGCTCTTCCAGCAGTGTTTAGCCTTCATTAGATGCTCTATTTTTCAGATGGGCACGTTGCTCAAAGTCAGAAGCAGCCTTTGGGTCTCCCTGTGCCTTCACTGGCAGCGATAAATGCTGTTTGATCGATACACAGAAAGCCCTTCCCTCTTCCCAGCTGGCACTGGGAAGAGTTGGGACCCGAAAAGAGGGTGACCTCCACCCCCGGAGCTGCTGCCCTCCTTCTCTCCAACTACCTGACCGAAGGGCTTTCGCCAGCCTCGGGCACTTCCCCTCCATCCCCACCAAGGCTCCTCAGCGAGGGGCTCTCACTGCTTCCAAACGACGGCATGCTTTAGTATTCACACTGGCTTCAGCCTATGGTATTTCAGTAAAGTTCAGGAAAACCATTGCTGTATAAATCTCCCAACCACTGGGCAGTTCAAGCCTATCGGGTATTAATCATTTGTCTTTAAAGCCCAGAGCTCAGCCCTGGAATTACGCCCTTGAAGGAGAAGAGCTCCCTGGGATGTCTGGGAGGGATGGGTGAGGAAGGGATCCCTATTCCAGCCCAAAAATGCATCCCACAAAAGCCTGGGAAAATTGCAACTCAGCTCTGGAGGCTGCATAAGGCCTGATCCAGCCACGTCCCCACTCTCACACTGGGGCAGCTGCTTTCACCCGCCTCTTGGACGGGCACCCGGTGCCGGGCTGCGTTCCCGGCGCCTAAAAACAGCGCTGGCGCTGCACATGTATATTTTTTATAGTTGTTTATACCAGGTGTGTGCTTCAGCGGTGGGGGCTTTAATTACAAGGAGGAAGAAATGCGCTCGGTGGTTTTGCGTTACAGATTGCAGCGTAAACCTCAAATAAATCACGCGGGAAGCAGTTGACAGTGAGCAGAGGCTGCTGCAGGGGGGAAACCCAGGCCATGGTGGCTTTCCCGCAGCTGGGACCCCGATCGGCAGGGGCAACGTGGGGGCCCCCCTGCCCATCATGCTGCATGAGGTGCTGCGTACGCCCCAGGTGGAGGTTTCTCCTGCCGTCAGGTTTGCTCCCAGTGGAGCATCGAGGGGAGGAGAGGAGCAGTGCCATGCAGCGCTGTGCAGCACCGTGCAGTGCCGTGTACTTCTTGCATGCCGGACCACACCAGCACCAGGGCTGCCCACCCGCTGCTCAAGGAGCTGGGTGCCCGGGCTGCCCTGTGCACGCCTGGACTCTTCCAGTGCCCCGTCCCCGTCCCCAGCCCGGCTCTCGCTGCGACTCCCTTCTGGTTTTCATTACCCTCCTCCGAGCCGAACACGAACAGCCTAATTTGGAATAACAGCCGAGTGAGTGCGAAGGGGAAAAATCCTGCACTCGCTCTTTTCCCGAGCTAATCCCCTGACAAATTCTGCGCAGCCCTGGCTGTGGTCTTGTTCCAGAGATGCCCCTGATTGAAATGGAAATACTCCCCGACCCTCTCCCTTAAAGGAGAAGCTTCCCTCTGTTTATAAAGCCTTCCAGAGGGGGTTTTATGATTTTATTTTAATGGCTGGCCTTCCCTAGGAATGTGGCAGCCGGCTCAATAGCTGCAGGAAACATCGCTGCCCATAAACCCCCTTCAGTCAGAGCGCACTGGCTGACATTGTCATGAAACGAAAATATTCCTGATGCTTATCAGGGGCCCACATCAAAGGCGCTCAGGCCATAAATCTCCCGGGGACTCTGCCACAGAGCCCAAATAAAAGCAGCTCCCTGGGCTAATGGGTGTCCAGAGAGGGTCCCGTGGCCCCAGCCCCCTGCGGGAAGGGCAGGGGGGGTTTGGGCTGGGGCCAGCCCCCCCTCCCCCCCAGCAGAGACCAGCACGGGGCAGCCGGTGAAGGTTTTTGCTCTGCTCGGTGGGGGCAGAGCCCTGAGCTCGTTCCTTGGTGCAGGCTTGCAGCAAACCTTGGAAACGCTTTCCGGACACTCTGAATCCTCCTGCCCCTCTGCCTCCCCTCGCACACCGAGACACAAATGAACACGGGCAGTTTGTCCTGGGGCAACACTTTTTTGGTTCTTTGCTTGGCATATACAGGGAGACAGCTCCCGCCTGTCCAGGCTGTCTCCGGGCTGCCGGCATTCAGAAGTGGCAGGAGATGTCCCAGCTCGTCCCAGCACTCCCTGCCCCAGCGAGAGGGCTTGCAAAAATGGTCATTATTTCATCCCCAACTGGGGCAAAATCAAACTTAAAAAAAAAAAAGGAGGCATGCCTGTGTGTGGGCCACTTCCCAGGCAGCCTGATGCTGGAGCGGCAGCCGGCAGCCCTGGGAAGGCGGGCGGGCTGGGAGCCGGAGCCCACCGGGCCGCGTGACTCGGGGTGACCCTGTCGTCCCCTGGCCTGGGCAGGCTGACAGCACATTATGCAGCTTGCCTATCTTTTGTTGCAAGTTGGAGCCAGGAGTATTCCTGCAGATCATTTAGATTCAGGTAAATCAGCATTTTCCAATCCCAGGAGGATATTTCCCACCAGTTGGGCTTCAGGGTCACCTCCAGGAGCTTTCAGCAGGGTATTGCTTGCTCCATAAAGACCTTGAGTGATGGATGCTCCGTCTCACAGGTAACTTGTTCCAAAAGTTAATTATCTCCCTGGTTGCTCACTTGGGAATTTAATCATGCTCTGCTGAACTGATGCCCTTATGAACAACTACAGAAGTGCCCAAAGGGGAAGTTTCTATCTCACCCTTGTTATGCCCTGACAACAGCAGGATTTACGTCCTTCGATGTGGCCAGGTGCCCCAGCCGGAGCAGTCCTGCCCTTGGCTGCAGCTCTCTCTGGGCAGGACCGTCCCTGCCGTCCCAGGGCTGCCCTGGCCACCGAAGCCTCTCCCGCACGGGAGGCAAGTTCTTTGTATGTGGCATCTTCTCCCTCCCTGTGAAGCAGGGCAATGAGGTAGAAGTCTTGACGAACAAGGTTTAAAATGCAGAAGCTCTCAGAGAGCCAGACACTAATGTGACATCTCTCTCCAGCACTTGCCATTCCCTCCCTTCCACGGCTTTGATGTTAACTTCTTACAAGCTCTGAGACGGCTGTAGGATTTGATCAGTAAATCATGCATGTTAATAGGGAGAAGCAATAGAAGTGCAAGAGGTTCCTCTCTCCCCAGGAATACAAGGGGGTATGTGCAGGCTGCGTGCCCTGGGTGCTAGAACCACTCTTACTCTCTTGGGATGCCTTGTCCGGGTCTTTTGGGATGATGTGAACCTTTGGCCAGGTGCGGCACGCTGCACTGATGTAAGTGGATTATTCCCTGGTCAGGAGGCCTCGACAGGAGCTGAAACCAGTTTGGCCACAATTTTAGCACGTGGTTCCTGTCTCTCTTCTCAGCCTAGTTCCAAACTAGGTTAGTTTCCCCTTGGCTATCAAGGGAGTGTTGGTGATGCTCAGGCAGATTTGATATTTAGTCACTGCACCTGTGTTGGAAGGGTCTTAATTATTTATAGCTTTCCTATCCTGTTTTCTCAAGTCAGTTGGGAAGAGGTGACAGGTGACGACTTCTTGTAGCAGATGCTTATGAGGCGGGTGAGGTGCCTGCCGCTCAGATGAGAAGAAAAGAAAAAGTGTCTTCAGCAGGAGAAAAATGACAAAGCTACATAGGAGCTGCCTCATTTAACAGTCAAGAAGGTAGAAAAAAAAACCTCCTTAGGTCTCCAGAAAAGAAACACATTCCTCCTAAATAGGGGGATGCTTTGGGGAGCAGATGCCTGCCCTTTGCAAGCTGAGCCCATCGTTTAGGGGACGTGCTGGGGGTGCTACAGCCAGGGCAGAGCCAGAGCCGCCGTGCTGTGAGCCAGCTCCCTGCCGGGGGGCTCGCCCCGCTTCGCTCGGCTGGCCTTGCCGGTGCCAAAAAGCATCCAAACCCACAGACGTATCTCACCCTCTGTTGGGTGGTCTCTGCAGACGAGTCGGGGCTTGGCTGGAGGCTGTCGCAGGTGACGCCGTCCTGCGAAGCTCTGCCGCTGCGCGCGGCCGGGGCGAGCTCGGCCTCGGGCTCCCACCAGGTCAGTTTATGGCTGCTTCGAGGCCGGGAGAGACGTCTTCCGTGAAACGTGCATCCCCCTTCTGCCAGGGCATCAGCACGGGAAGGAGCGGGGCTGCTCCGCTCTGCATGACCTGTCTGCGCGCTCAGAGCTGGCCGGGGCTGGGCAGAGCCCTGCTCTGTCCATCGGGTCCCCGCGGCCGCCGGCTCCGCAGCACTCCTGGGCATGCACGTGCATTTAATGCACGCAATCGTGTCTCCTGTTACTGCTTTCCCCAGTGGCTACACAAGCCTGCTGCCTTCTCACATCTAAAGGGAGATGTTCCTTCAGCTCAAGTGCCTTGTACCTCCCGCTCTCTGGTGACAGAGGACTTAATCTCCGATGACAGCCAGGCTGCTCGTCTTCAGGGCCCACGTTTGTAACCGTTGTCCCGACTCATTCCTGTTGCACTGCGGTTGCGTAGCGAAGGACCTGGGCAGGAAAGAGAGCGGTGCCAGAGCTTGGCAGATGCTGCTGCATGTTTCTCCAGGACGTGACGGTATATGATGATTCTCACAATAGTGTGATAATTGCATCACCATTAATAATGTGTGTGCTTGCCCAGCAAGGACGGGAGAGCAGGGAGACCCAGGGTCCGCCGGCGAGGCTCGGCGAGGGCCGAACTCTGCCCGCTCAGCCGTAGCAGCGAGGGGCTTCGCTACGCTGGTAATTCGGAGTCCTGCTCCTGGCTGGTCCTGCCATTGCAAATGTCAAGTTGATTATTTTAACCACATTAGATCCCTGTTAATTAACATGAATTAACCACCTAAATATTCCTGGGTAAACAAGCTATTAGGTATAGGGAGGAGAGGAAAACCACCTTTAAACCATTACAAATCGATTCCTGCCAGATCTGGGGCTCCGTGATGGCCTGTCCAGCCCAGGCGGCAGCCCGGGGCAGCCCCCCTTCATTAGTGCCGTGCTCGTGAGATGGGATGTGGGGCGGCGATGAACTCCTGGTACCTCCTGGCTGCCGACAGTTCCAGGTATGACACATACACAAAGGTACCTTTTTATAGGTAGGAAATTATAGGTGCCATGACTTCAAAGGCTTTTGCAACAAGAGCTTTCCCTTTGATAAATGACAGCATCATTAATGGTGATTTATTACCCGGGCTATTTCGACAAACAGAAATAACCAGTTTCTTTTCATTTGGCTTGGTGGTTTTTTTTGCTCTGGGCTACCCAGACATACAAGGTGGCTGGTAACAGCTGTTTTACTGCTGGTAAGACATCTCATTTATTAACTTGTCATCATGTGTCATAAAGTTTAGCAAAATGCTAGATGATTGTGTACTTAAGCTAGGTAATTACCCCATTATTAAAGCTGCCTTCTTTATTTATTTGCTCTTCTTGTGGTTTGTTCCTACCTTTGCTCTACATACTGCCTTAGTCACAGGGCACAGAGATGTGTTGCCTTGTAATTATCTGTGTGCTGACTTCCACTCTGCTCTTAGAGACATGAAGGATGTCTCTGCCAGCTGCCACTGGCTCACCGGTGATGGGGACCAAGCTGCTGCATCACTCGGCTGGTGCCCGGAGAGGGGCTGGGATGATGCTGAGAGAAGTGTTGTGTCCTGGGGCTGCACCCAACGCGGTCCTGGCACTGAGCACGCCAAACGCGGCTGTAATGCCAGCAAAACCTCGCCACAATCACAGCCGGAGTGGGGAAAAATGCACATACTGAAGGTATCCTAAGAGCAGAATCTTTTATCCCAGGGAGGAAGCACCTGGGGCAGCATGGGATTACTGACCTAGCTGGTGGGGATCGCCCATACAAAGCATTTCTGTTGTAACTGCACATGCCAAGCTTCTAATTAAACTCCCTGAGATGCACTGCTAGCGTGGAGACAAAAGCAGATCCACGCCTTGATGAAGGAGTTGCCTAGACAGAGGAGAAAACCACTGTTAGCACAGAGATGCTAATTGCCTTGGGAACTCCCAGAACTCAGGTGCACGTCTCCCAGGAATGTCTGGGACCCTGCCCGGACACGTCTGTGCCCTCTCCCGGGGAGGGTGAGGCTCCCTGGGCACTGGCCCAGGGGGGGACGGCAGCACTGT
Organism: Pandion haliaetus; assembly: GCA_013401275.1. Classification (NCBI taxonomy): domain Eukaryota; kingdom Metazoa; phylum Chordata; class Aves; order Accipitriformes; family Pandionidae; genus Pandion; species Pandion haliaetus. The sequence goes on from VYZV01019998.1 coordinate 50,980, forward strand.
GTTCCCAGGGAAAGCCGGGATAGCTCCGACCTCACTCCCTCCTCTTCTCCCATCCAAACCAGCAGTTTGCCAGTGTTCTGCTAACACTGAGCTGCTGGGCTAAATCTGGTTAACAAACATTTTATAAGAGGTTAAACATCTGAAACCGCCCAATAACCGACTATTGTCTGGGCAAACAGGAGCCGGACCACAGGAACTGCCACGCTGGGTCAGACCAGGCAGCAGCTGCTCCTGAGCCCTGCAGCCAAATGCCAGCAGGTCTTCAAGGAAAGATACCAAATCCATCGTGGCAAACACCAGCAGGCTGGCTGTCCCGCAGGGATTATTTTTTCCCGACCTCTTCTCCTAAATCCGGCCTTGCTCCTGCAGCAGAGCCCCTGCTGTCCTTCCCCAGCAAAGGGAATGGGCAACGCCAGCAGCAGCCAGGTGCTGCCACCAGAGCCCGGAGCTGCCCTGCACCGGCCGCTCTCCCTCAGCCTTGACTGCTTGGGAAATAAAAGAAGATTTTACAGTGCTGCAAGGGAGTTTCGGCGGCTCGCTCCTGCGTGGGCAAACGGTGTCTCAATCGGCAGGTCCCCGTGGCCAGCACCTGTCGGGAGACTCCTCTGAAAGCAAATGTTAAGTCTTCCTATTTTCCTTTTACATTCTCCAGGGTCAGCCAATACTGAAACAGACAGACATGATTACCAAAAAAAATTTTAAAATATTCCTTGCTACCCCACACCTTTCTTCCTGGTGCTGCTGTGAATGTCGATCAGGGAATTTCATCCATAAATCCATCTGTCACATGGTGAGAGGTTTTATGTTGTAATTAACAAGTGGCTATTGCACAGTAATTACAAAAAAGTTAAGATTAAATTTCCAGAGCTGCCCAAGGTACAGCGAGGGGCTTTTCTGTGTCTTTTGGAGGCAAGCATTTTGTTTAGGGCCGCCCCCACTTGGTGCACCTTGTCCGCGGGGTCAGGACCCGCATGGAAAGGAAGGGAGAAGCTGGTGGTACGCTGAGAGACTAAACCCCACCCTGTGCCAGGGGGCCAACACCTACACGTCTGCGCCCGGCATTAAATATCTGTTTCAAGGGATTAGGAGGCAGTTTGGTAACGGGGAGGCTTTGCGCAGGAAGAATTGCACCCCCGAGTTTGCATCGGGAGCTGCCCCAGAGCCAACTCCCTGCTGGGGCTGAGGGCTCTGGCCGGACTGGGGCCCGGGCGGTGGGATGGCCTTGGCTCGGCACAAGAGGGATGGAAGATGAAGTGAAGCAGAGTTCAGCCTCGTCGGGGTGGTTTGCACTCGCAGAGCTCAGGGACCGGTCGTGGAGATGACAAAAATCCAGCACTGCAGAAACCCCCCATGGCCCAGCAGTGAATCTCCCCATTTTCATTTATTAAAATAGCATTTTTATTACAAAGAGATGTTAAAAGTGAAAATGGACAAAATACATTTTACATCCCCCATTGATTTCCGAGGATATTTACAACTGCAGAGATATTGATCTCCCCGAAGTGCCGGATGTGCTTGCTCATTACGTATGACACTTGCAGTGAGAAAGTATTTTCGGCAAATAAACCACCAAAACCTGGCACATACATTGATCCAGGAAAGCTGGGGGGCACTGGCAGCACTGTCCCCGCCACCCCACCCTCGCTGCTACCAGGGCTTTTGGCTCCTCGCTCCCGTGTGCCCACTGCGCCCAGTGATGGGAGCCAGGCGGGTACTGCCGGTCTGTGCCACTCTTGTCTGGGGTGCCGGACTCTCCGCATCCCCCCCGGCACCAGCCCCCTCCCTCCATTGGGGTGGGGATGGGGAAGGAGACCCCTTCTTGTGATTCCTCACCCTGGAGGGAATTTCCTTGGAAGAACTGAGACAATGTTGTTTTATGTAGGATTGAATGCGCTGGGTTTGCTGCGGCTGGAGATGAGCGCCGCTGCCAGACCCGACAGCAGGGAGGAGGGGAGCGGTGACACCTTAGCGCTGCTGTTCCCCACGCCGCAGAAACTCTCGGGTGACTCAAACCCCCTTTTTTCAGCCGCCTCCTGTTCCCCAGGACTGTTCCCACAGCCCGTGCCAGCCCCCAGCCCGTGTGCAGCTCTGACCACAACCAGCCGGGAGCTCCCCGAGAGCGGTGGGAAGCCCCTGGCCACGGTGCCTGGCACAGCTGGAGGAGGAGTTCTCCCACTTCCCTTTGCCACATGCACGAGACCCAGCTCAGACCCCAGCGCCTTTATTCCTCATTCCAGCAAACTCCTGCTGAAGCCATTTCGGAGTCGTCCAGGGTCTGACCCGGTTCCACGGCACAGCGCGGGGTTGCAGAAGGGGTGCGAAGGACGGCTGCGCTCCCCGCCTCGCCGCCCCTCTTTTGCCAGCCAGGCTTGCAGCTGGAAACATCCCAAATCTCCTCCCGCATCTGCCTCTCCGCCTCTGCCCCAGCCCGCACTGTCAGCAGATGTGCTGGCAGCCCCGTGAACCCGCCGTGGGGCCGGGGCGGCACAGACAGCGCGTCAGGCGCTCCCAGGGCCGAAGAGCCGCGAGTGTGAGCACGGTGTGAGCTACAGCCGGCGGGTACGTGGCAGCTGGGTGCTTCAAAGAGCACGCGGAGCTCCGCCGGTACCCGCCGCCCTGGCAGCAGGGTTGGCGTTGCCGGACGGGCATCCCCAGGGCTCTGCCTGCACCTTTATTTCCCTCCAAGTCAGCAGGAGATTTGGCAGAGCCCAGCCCAGCACGGCCCCATTGAGGAGCTCTTGGTTGACCTGAGGTGCCCATTTTTGGAGGGGAGATGGGGGCTCGCCAAGCAGCATGCGGCATCGCAGCGCCTCGACCCCCATTTTCCCGTGCGCTCGGCAGAGCATCGCCTCTAAACGCAGCTTCCAGGAAAGAGCCGGCGCGAGTGCGGGCTGGGAAACCGCGTGGGGTAAAGTTTCAGGAGATCCTCTCTGCTGGTGTGTCGGCCCCAATTACATCAGTCAAGTCGTGTTACCCAGCTGATGGGCGCTAACGAGAAGTGACAGACGTGACGGGGAGCGGGCAGGCTCCAGGAGCGACACCGCCGTCCCTGAGGACAGGTCCCCCCCTTCCCAGGGCGGCTCGCTGCCAGCTCTGTCCTCTGGCCTGCTGAACACAGGACGCTTTGCTGGGGCCACCGCTCAGCCTCTGCTCTGTGCCAGGGTGACAGGACCTGCCTGGGGACTGGGGTCTGCAGCCATGGCCGTGGCCGATCAGCCGCGGTGGACCTGAGCCCACAGGGAGCTGCCTGCTTTGCTCGTCAGAGCTTCAAACCGGGGCTGAAGCCAGGAAATCTGGCTGTGGCCGAGCCAAGGCTTCCCATGGTGGCGAATGGCTGGGGAAACCTCAAAGGGGCACGAAAGGGGTGGGGACTGCCGAGCATCCCCCCCCCAAAACCCAGCCTCCCTCTGCCCTGCTGAGCACCAGGTACCACAGAGCCCTGTGAAAGGCTTGGCCCAGAGAGCTAAAATAAAGGCACAGCGGGGGGACAGCCCCAAGCAGCCAAATTTGGCTCAAATGCCTTCCCTGTGGTCTGTAAAAACCTGGGGTGTTTGCTCCTCCCTGGGTTGCTCTGCCCCCCGACCATCGCGGCGAGCAGGGTGCGACGGCGAGCACGGCGATGCTTCCCCCGCCAGCTCCCATATTGAGTTGTACTTGACGGGCCGAATAGAAAACGGGCTGGGACGTGTTTGAAGTCGCATTGCTTTGTTGTAATCCCATCACCACAAGAGCCGGCGGAAATCTGGCAGGGGGATAATTGGTGCTGGGGCGGCACTGGCGGCATGGGTGCATACGCATCGAAAGCAGGGCGACAAGGAGGAGCGAGCGGGGAAGGAGCAGACTGACGTGCTGGAGGGAAGAAGTGAAGTTTTCACCCTCAATTCCACCAATTTGATGGCCTGTTGCCTGCCCAGGTCTCCGCAGGATGGCTGCAAGCTTGGGGACACCCTCCCAGGGTTGAGGGGTGATGGGCGATGTCCTTGTCCCCTTGTCCCACACAGCCCCACGCAGGGCTGGGGGAGAAGAGGGGCAGAAACAGCTCATTCTGGTGCATTCACCTGGGGAAGGTCTTCTGCTTCCCCTGAAACAGGCAAAGGCGGCCAAGAGCAACAGCTGAGGAGGATCCCTGGGCTCTGGTGTGGCAAACACTGCAGCCAGCAGCCAAAGCGCAACCAGCGCTTCCCCGCCTGCACCCTCTCCCATCAGGGAGCTGCCTCTGTCCCGCTGCGGCACCGGCTCTGCTCCAGCCCACGCACCAGCAGCCAGGGGTTTTTTATCAGTACCAATCCTCCCCGACCTTCAAGGTCTGCAGCTATTGACATTTTATTCCAACTGAGTCAATGTTAACTTCTCAGGCCCATAGACAATAAATAGAAAATAATAAGCAATGCACAGTTAATATTGATTTATGATTATTTGGGTTTTTTTCATGAGTTTCTCACAGGCAAAGCAGCTCTGCGCCCACAGGGCTCACGCGTTCGTTAGCACAGAAAGACACGAGCAAGAGTGAGAGAGATTTGCTGCAAGGTTCAAAATGCCTTGGAAAGGGTGCGACGAGCGAGTTACAGTGGTACCTGGCAGGACCCTCTGACAGCTTGGAGAGCGCTGGGATCATCTTGCAGCTCCTAAAACATGCTAAAAATGTTAAATCAAGTGAACTTCCCTGCTTCCCCATGAGCACGGTGTTTAGAAAGAGTTTGAAAAACAGCATTGAATCAAGTTCACAGGTGGAGGGGATTTTATATATACTGGGATTTTGAACCGACTTTGTAAGGCATTAAAAAGAATTGCAAAGAAAATTGTGAAACCGGGTGAGAGGCATTGCCTTTTCTGAAAAAAACCCCAAAGAGCAGGAACCGAGACAGCATTTTGAGGCTGGGCTGCTGGGGACCGGCAAGCAGCATCCGCGGCTCCGGGGGCGGCTTTGCTGGGACACGGAGGGGCCGGGGGAGCCTTCACAGCTGTGAGATGGAGCCCATCGCCGTCCCATTGCCGCTTGGTGCGCAGCCCAGCCTCTTCTTGGTGGTGAAAGGTTTTTGGTTTTTTTCTTTTTCCCCTTTCTCCCTTCCCAGCCCCGACATCAGGATGTTTATAAAACTCCGAATCAATTTGAGGCCGGGAGACGTTCAGCCGGGGAAGCACTGTGCTGATAGGGTCAAAGGCCCGTCGCCAGCACGGATCATACACCCCGACGTATTAATTCAAGCTGTCAGGACCAATATGCGTACAAGCGCTCGGGGAGGTGCGGGCAAGCGCTTCCCAAAACACGAGGCCAACGTTTCGCAGACCCCGCGCAGCGAGGCCGGGCAGTGCCCGTGTCGCAGTACGAGAGCGGGGCGATGTCCGCGGCCCCCCCAGTGCCCCATGGGGCTGGGGGGAGGGGGTTGGCAGGACCCCGGCACAGCGGCGGGACCGTGGCTCTTCCCGGCGTCCCCGCGCTCCCTGCCTGGCACGGAGGCAGATCTGAGGAGCTGCAGGAAGTACATTTGTTACTGGGAACGCTTTGATATTTCGCATGTGAAACGTCTGCGTGCTGGAGGAGCTCAGGCATCTGGCAGGAAATTACCATGAATCCTGTTTCTCTTAACAGTCACACACACACGCCTCCTCGCTCCTTCCCTTCCCCCCCTTCTCCCTGCTCACCCCTTCTGTTCACCTTCCCCCCNACCAGCAGCCCTGCTCTGCAGCATCCCGGGAGCTGTGCAGCAGCACTCATCTTTCAGACTTGTGAAAAAACCCTTCCTCTGTTTGGTGGGGGGCTCTGCGGGGTCAGGCTACCCGAGAGCACCCGCCTGTCCTCCGCTTTATCAGACAGCGCTAACTGGGGGGTGTAGGAGGGGCATTTTGGGTGCCAGCCTGGGGTCAGGTCACCCTCCACATCTCGCAGCCTCGTTGGTCTTGGGTATCGTTTTTGGTTTGGCTAATTGAAGCGTGGACCGACAGCAGGGCTTTCCCCAGGAGCTGCATCCCTCACGCCAGGTACGATGCTGATATTGGGGCACGGGCCCCCCAACGCGCTCCCGAGCCTGCTGAGTGCCGGGGGCTGCGGGTGGGCGCAGACCTCACCCTGCTCTGCACCAGCGGTCCCGGGCAGCGTCAGGAGCAAACCTGGGAGAGCTGGCTCCCGCTTCCCTGATCCTGGCTCTCAACTGCAGAGCCGCGGGCTCTCCTGGCGGGATTCATTACCCGGTGGGAGCCGGTGAGCAGGAGGAAGCCTGCTTCCCTGCACCTTCCCCACCCGGGGAGCTTGGCCGTGGATCAGAGGAGGCTTTGCCTCCCCGGTGAGCGTGGCCGTGCCGCAACGCTGGAGCGTGAGCTCCAGACTGGATTTTCGTGTTGCCTCCTGCTCGGAGCGGCCCTGCTCAGAAGTTATCGGGTCCATCGGGCTGCTGTCAGCCGGCTCTGCTCCCCATCGCTCCCTGCCAGCAAGGCCCTTGCCAAAAAAATTATGACTGTATTAAATGATTTTATTACAGTAAACTGCAGATCATGCAGTGTAAACACAGGTGGTGCAACACACCTCACTTTTAACTGCGTCCAGGTCAGCAGGAGCGATGCACCGTGCCGGCGAAGGGGAGCAGGATCCAGCCCCTGCCTCTCCGCTCCCTGGGGTTCGGGTGAGGTTTGCAGACTCCCAGTTCATGCAGGGTGGGTGCAAGACCCTGGCCAGGACCAGGCAGGCGTCGCTGCCCAAGGAGAGGGTGTACAGAGCAGGGAGAGAGGTGCCCGAGAGCCCTGTGGATGCATCTGGGGAGGATGGGGAGCTGGTCACGGTGCTCCCGGCACAGGGTGCGGAGCAGGGAGCCCTTGCAGCAGCCGGAGCAGCCCAGTGCCCGTGCCAGGGGCGAACAGAGCCCCTTTGAAAACAGCTCCTCACTTTTAACTGCGACGATAAAAATACCCACGGGAAGGCGAGCCCCTCACCTGCCAGCCCCCCAGTTTGGCTGACGCGCCATTGAGCACAGGCTCCCTTTCTCCCCCTCTTGCTTTCACAGGTTTCATTTTGGCCTCGATTCCAGCAAGTTTACTGACAGATTACTTCATTTTAACTCTATGGCTTTCCTGTCTTGTGGGAGGCATATTTCTAAGTATCATATTTATCAAAAGGCCTGCGCAAAAACAAGGGCCAGAATTACTCTTTTGATGGTTCCCCCAATAACTACAACCACAATAAATTTTTCAGGCAAGAAAACTCGACCAGGGACCTTTTGTGCTGGGGTTTGGGAGCAGGGTCCAGGCCCCGGGCTGCAGAGCCCCCCCCAGCCTGGCCGCACTCCCCCCTGCCCCGCGCCGGCACATCTGGTCTCGCTTGCGAGGCTGGTCTTCCAGTTCCCAGGGGTGACATATTTCCCCCGCCTATAACTCTAAATCAGAGCAGCATTTCAATAAATCACAGTGAACACTTATTTATTGGACATAGTTTTGGGGCTCTTAAAGCACGGAAAATAAATTTAATGGAGCGTTTGGAGCATTTCTCCAATCTTTTGAGGGATTACTTGGGGAATTTGTCAACGGAGCCAAGCACAGCAGCTTGATCCAGAGAGATGGGAAAGAAATTATGGGAGATACTCTACAAAGGCCCAGGTGTACCCTAAATCACATCAAAAAAGATTAATGTCAAAGGATTGCTTGCCAGCAGAGTTGATTGGCAGCGCTGCAGTTTATTTAATAAACTATCATTTTAGCCAGAGGGTGACTTTAATCTGAATTACATTTTCTTGTTTTGTCGTACGCCATGCCAAGCGATTTATTGAATACCATAGCATACTTCTTAACCTCAAACACCGAGAGAAAAAAGAAGGAAAGCCTTGAGAGCCCCTGGAAAACCTTGAGACAGCAAAAGCTGCTCTGCTAAGAGGGCAGGAGCTCCACTCCGGCAGCAGCAGCTTGCTTTCTTTAGGCTCAGCCAGGAAAAGCTGGGAGCAGGAGTCGGTTGTTGAAACCTTCGTCCGGGTTTTGCACACCCAAAAGCTCAGGGAGAGGGCTCTGCTGGGCAGCCCCATGCTTGCGAAAAACACTGCCTGTTTGCTGCCTCGCATCCACATCAGGCTTCAAAGTTGTCCTGACTTCCAAGACGCCTGAGACCAGGACAGACAGGGCACAGAGGCAGAGAAGCGCAGGCACCAGAGGCATTTGCAAAACTAGAGAGATGCAGGAAGAAAGGAGCACGTCCCTGCGGATCCCCTGTGCTTCGCTCAGCCTGGTGCTGATCTGGGAGAGCCAGCACAGACCTCCTGCTCCCAGGCACCGGGCTGTGCCTGCACCGACCAGGGACCTGCCTGCGGTTTAGTGGGCAGAGAGAAGCCCCCCAGCTGCCTGGCATCCCGGTGACCCCGCAGCCCCTCTGCGCGCAGGCAGGGAGATGCCGGTGCGGGCAGGGGCCTCCGCCAGCACCCAGCACGCGTCTGGCCCAGGCTCAGAGGCACGGTGCCCGCGGAGGCACAGGGCGGCTGGGTGTCCCTTGAATGCCCGCTCCCACAGAGAGCCAAGGCAAACCACAGGCGGGCGCTGAGCGAGCAGGGACCGTGGGCAGGGAGCAGAGACCAGCCCTCTCCGGGTTCGCTCTTCTGCTTCCTGAAGAGATGAAGGATTGGGCAAAGATTTAAGAAATCTTGGAAAGGTTTTAGAAATACCCCAGCTAAGGGGAGAATAGCCCCCCCAGCCTACCCTTGCCATGCCCTGCGTGTACTGGTCATGCACCAGCACCACCTGCCCCCCTCCCGGCAGGAGCAGCCGCAGCAGACGGACAGACAGCAAGGACCAGCACCAGGGGCTGGTTCGCGAGAGCCAGGGGCCCGCTGACCCACGGGGCTCTTAAATAATGTGTTTGTGCAAACAGACAAAGAAATCCTAACTAATAATAATCCTCGTTCCAAGATTATGATTGAGTTTTTCCCCTGTTCTGCTTGATATTTCTGCCAAAGAAAGAAAAATCCTCACTGAAGTCTAGCAGGAAATCCAATAAAATTTCTTCAAAAGATGGGCCTGACATTGAAAAATAGCAAAATTATAAAAGTAGGCCTCAGAAAGAAAAGGAGAGAGTTATTATATCTGGCACCTACCGAGGGCCCAAAGCTCCCTCTCCAAATGAGCCATCACAGATTGAAAGTGTTTAGCTTCCCGTTGATTAAATATGGTGAAGGACCCGAGGCATGCCAAGCCTTGGGGATCGAAAGTTTGTTTTCAGTCAGAATGTGTTTTCAGTCAATGGAAAAAATGGTCGGCCTGTGCTGGGGTATGTAACTGAGAAGCCTCAGGTTTGGAGTGAGTAATGACTGCGATGCAGAAATGCAGGAGGGTTGTTAATCATTCGACCCCAGCCCCCGTAATTCAACTCAGCAACTCGCACGACTTTGGAAGTATTTTTTTTTTCCCCCTGCTCTTTTTAATATATAAAACCCCAAACATTCTTCCTCTTTTTTCTTTCTAATTTTTTTTTCCCTGAAGGGATAGCATCATCTGCTTGTGTCATTATTACCTCCCTTTTCTTTCTCCCAAGGTAATCAGGAGCCGCACAGCCGGATCCACAGCACTACCCCAGGCTGTTGCTCAGCCATGGGTTCGGGGCTGATGCTCCTGCCCCAGCTGCAAGATGGGATCGATGAGAGCGACGGCTGGTAAAAGCAAGGCAGGACACTGAAGACCATGCGATGCAGGCAGCCCAGGAGGGACCTACCGGCTCCAGGTGTGCGCTCCCCACCAGCGGGAACCATTGGCAAAGGTTTGGTGGAAACGGCTCTCCTGGAGAGCACTGCGGGAAACCACATATCCCTGCAGGACAGAGGAGGCCATTGAAAATATCCCTGCCTTTTTATTTTGGCAGAGGAGGAACCATTTCATTGCTAGGCTGCGTGCCCGGCTTTGAGCGATGGCTGCACGCTCCTAACCTGCAAACAAGAAGCGCATGGAGCACAGCAATGCCCCACCACCATTGCACAGCCTGTCCCTGGTGGGTGGCAGCGGGGGACCGGGCACCCTCTTGCTCGCTCGGGCTTGGTGCTGACCTCAGGCACGGGCACAGCTACTTCTCTGCACCAGCGCCATGACTTGCCCGGGTCTCCGTGGGACAGGCAGCAGCTCTGCATGGCCGTGGGGCTGCCCGAAAGAGCAAACAGCCGCCTTTCATAGGGAAAAATTCAGGCAGATGGCAAAGATCAAACACAACTCTGGAGCCCAGGGGCAGGAGGGCTGAGCCCGAGTTCAGCGCTGGGTCAAGAGGTTGCTGGAGGGAGCAGGGGGACACGGGGTGGCTGCAGAGATGCAGCTCACACGGCACCTGATGCATGAGGAGCCTGTGTCAGTGGCCCTACAAATCCATCTCCATCCCCACGGTCCCTTCTCACCGACCCACTTCCACCCACCCCTTTCTCACCCCCTCGCGAGATGCCTGACTTATTCATCAACTGGGTTTGCCGGGCTGCTTCTCATTAGATATCCAACAAATTCCAGGAAGACAGGACACCCACTGGGCCTAAATGAAATTAGAGAACAGAGCACTGCTACAAGTGGTTTAATTCAAATTACAGCAAGATATTATCGCCAACTGCAAGTGCTCAGAATCATGAGTCAGACCCCCACAAGGAATGAGACGGGCTTAAAAAAAATCATGACTTGTTAAGTATATAATTAACTTTGGGGTTATTTTTATTTACTTTCTAGTTTTTAGCCTTCAGGAGTCAAATTTTTGAGCTTGCCTCAGTGAGGGTTGGAAACAGCTTAAAATTAAAGAGGGGAGGAAGAAAAAAAGAGAAGAGGAACGCACCCACATTCCCATGATGCCAGGAGCTGGGGGATTTAAAATGACACCACACATCATAGGGATTGTGATAACCAGAGCCAGGGGCTGCAGGTACCGCCTGCCCAGGGTCCCTGGAGCAAGGCACGTCTTTCTTCCCTGAAGAGCACACCCTGCCCTTGCACACGTCGAGCGGCGCGGGAAGGGGCTTTGAGTGGGAACCCCCCCGGCCACCAGACCCACATGAGCTGCAGGGATTGCTGAGGGGGGCCCGGGGAGGAGCGGCAGGTCCCGCTGGGCTCCCGCAAGGACCTGCTCGCAGCCACCTGCACTGGTTTACACTGGGAAAACAAACAGCAAGATGCGAAGGAGGGAAAAAACCCTGTAACTTTTGGGGTATGGAAGTATCCTGCGTCTTGCACTGGGCCCAGGCAGTTCATCTACTGAGACGCTTCATTTTCCTGGGAGCCTGTCAGGAGGCACGAAGCAAATCCGCACAAGAAACTGGAAGATTTTACGTGCAACTTGCAGACGTGTCAGCCCTGCGTCCTGGGGAAACACCAAACGCTTGCCTGTACTTGCTCCTCACAGACCTCTGCAGCTTCATCTTCCTCCTCACTTCCCACTCTGAGCCCACGCTGCCAGGGGCTCCGGGTCTACAGGTGGTGGGTGAAATAGTTTCCTGCATGTCCTCAGACTGTAAATCAGAAGAGTTGAGGCCAAGTCGGTGCGAATTTACCAACTTCTGTCTGCTGAGAACTTGCCCAGCCTGCAGGAGAGCCAGGACCCCGGGGTGAGCCCCACTTTGCATGCTGGCACCAATAAGCACTGCACTAGTGACAGCATTTGCTCCCCGACCCATCTCCTTCTGGGGCAAGAGGGTTTTTGCTGGGAGACAGATCTGCACAGGACATGACTGAAATAGCTGGAGCCAGCGCAACATCATGAGACTCTCAGAAGGGCACACGGCAGCAGACAGTAAGCGCTTGGGGAACCCAACTAGGGTCACCGTGTGATCTCGGCTCCACCAAGGAAGCAAAAGGACACAGCTGAGCAATGTGCTGGGTGAGGAGTGAATTTCTCCATGTCCCCAAGCCACTCGTACTGCCTCGGAGCAATCGTCCTCAGCTGATTCTTGTGGAGCTGAATTGGCCAACCCTCCTCTGCTCCCTGCCTCCGGGTTGTGTCTTCCCCTGTTTCCGCTGAACAGATAGTACCCTGCTATATTTCATTGAAACATCATGTCCAATTTCTCCCTTGATTAAACCCATATTTTTCTTGGCTATAAGTCAAATATAAGAGGGCTGCACTCAAGTGAACTAATCTCAGTTTACTTGCCAGTAGGTAATTTGATAGACAATTTGGCAGGCATCCACTCTAGAATTAAGCAAACCTGAGCAATAAAGATGTAGGAAAACAAACCTGAAAAGCCATAATGAGACGTCTAGTTTCATTCAATACCAACTTGTTCCACTTACATTTCTGCTGACACTCAGGACTGCGGTGCCTGCCAGCGCCCTGGCCCGGGACGGCACGCTCAGCTGGACCTCCATCAGCTGGGCAAGCGCAAGCAACGCCGAGACCAGCGCAGAACAGCAGCCCAAGCTCTCCTGACGTGTTCCTCAGCAGAGATCGACTCTGGGTTTGGCGGCCCAAGCCCTGCATCCAGGTGGAGCTTGTGGAGGAGACAGTAGGAGAGTTTGCTGAAGACTCAGCTGTGAGCACCTTGGAGGAAGAAACAGCTCAAGCGCCTACAGCACAGGACCTTTTCTTGCAGTCTGTAAGCACCCTCCATTGCTGTATTTTGCTGTTGCAGTCCAACCCCCCCTAACCCTGTGCCAGAGCAGCAGCAGTACTGGGGCTGGTACTGCCAAGCTCCCACTTATGGCCTCTGCCTCCCCATCACTGCCTGAGTGCAGACACCTGCAGCACCCACCTCCCGCAGCTGCCCCGGGACTCTTACTGTGACGGAGGAGAGCAGAAAGTCCTGTGCACAACACCTGGGGGCTTACTCCTTGGGGCAAATAACATGAAGGGCCGTGATGTGCCCGGAGAGGGGCCGTGGCGGTGCCAGGACCAGCACGGGTTTGCCGCCCTGTGAAGGAGGAGGCACGTGGGGCCGGGTGAGCACCGCGCTCCGGGCGATGGCCGGAGCAAAGGGGCTGTCATACCGCCGCCGCGCAGCTCCATCCCTCATAATGCCATTATGTATTGCTGGTATTAATCATGCCGCTAGGTAAGCATTATGGCACTTTTATGGTAGCTTTGAAGCTAATCTGTCACTAATGCCTTCTGGATTATCATGATTTCTTACAGTTGTGATTCATTAACTCAGATGCCTAATAGAATTAGTATTAAACATCTTCCATAGATTTCTGCCTCAACATGTTGAGTTTTGAAAGCCTTTTCAATATTTCATTGTGTTGTATTAAATGGCATGTCAGGCACATTGTGTGGTCTCCTGGAGAACCTGGCGCAGCCGGAGCTGGGGTGGGGGCTGGAGCAGGGGAGGGGGTCGAGCTCCTTGGGGGCAGCTGGAGGGGCAGTGGGGTGCTGCTGGCTCCCAGGGACTGGCCCAGTGGTCCGGAGGCCGTGCCTGGTGGGGTGTGAGGGGTTTTGAGGTTTGGAGAGTTTTCCAGGCAAGAGGTGGTTCAGTAGTGCAGCTGCTCGCCTCCAACCATGTGAGCCCATCGCTGGATAATTAAGCTAGTACAGAAGAGGTTAATCTGCTTTGGGGATAGAAAGTGTAGTGCAGATACTAAATATGATTGTGATTATTACCTGGCCCTGGAGGAATCCCTTCCCTAGACATTGCAATGCCGTTCCTAGTAGGACTATTATTCCTAATAATCAATATTAATTTTCAATGCGTTCTCTGGGGCTTAGAATTATTTCCTTGTTTAGGATAAGATCTGGATCTTGAAGCAGACTAAAAAGAGGTATTATTACTACTATTATTATTAGCATTATCATTATTATCTTGTGTTTAAAAAAAAAAAATCTTATTTAGATAACCATCTCTCCCCAGCAGCAGGTTGTGTAGCTCACAGACCTTAATCTGGCTACTTCAATCTGCGTGTTGTGGGTAACAAAATTTTACGGTTATTATTATTAATAATGCAAGGCCAAGACCAGAACAAGATTGCATTAGGCTGTGCACACGTGTGTGAGGCCGGATGAACCTGCACCATAGTGCTGGCTCGGCTTCCCCAGCTTTTTTAGGAGAGGAGCCCCACTGTCCAAATTCCCAAGCGGCTTTGCTGGACGTTTCATGGCAGGAGCCCCAGCCCCTGGCAGGCAGCGCTGGCGCCCAGGCACGGTGGGGAGGATGCTCGCGCCGGGGACTGGCAAGAGCCCGAACTTTTGGATGCTCCTCTGAACGCGACAGCAAAACCTTTTTCGCAGCCCGCCCACCCTGACCCCAGGAACCCCGCGTCGAGGCCGTCAGCTAGAAAAACAGAGAGGGGGGACTTCAAAGCGGGGATTAGAAGCAGCTGTGCAAATTGACAAATACGTGCGAGGAGCCGCGCGGCCTGGACACGTACCTGCATCCTTGTCTGCGCCAGCCGGGCTGCCACGGCCCCGCGTGCCGGGGGCTCACCGGAGCCCTGCGGAGTGCGGCGGGCACCGGCTTGGCACTGCGTCCCAGCGAAATTCCTCTGGCGGGGTTTGGGGAAGAAACGGTGCTTTTAGAAAGGCTCCTCTGGAAAAAAGGTCAGGTTTGGGGCAGGCGTTTGAGTGATAGCCTGCAAGCGGAGAGAGGGAGAGAGGTCGCAGGGAGGCTGTGAAAGGTGGTTTGTCCCCGTGCCAGAGTCAATGTGTGCCGGTGACTGAAGCCTGCGTCCTGCCCCGCAGTCATTACCATCAATCACGCCCGGCACTGACAGCCCGACCGTTTGTCAGCCGGTCCCACTCCTGGCGGGGAGAAAAACCAAGTTCAAAAACAAGGGGCTGCTTCCCAGGACGGCGGCAAGCGACCCGCTGGCGAGCACCCTGGGCTGCACAGGCGAAGGGAGACCCGTCCCTCCGGACCCGCGGCCAGGCTGCCTCGTGCTCACCCATGCCCTGGCACGAAAGGCATCAGCGAGGGCCCCCCGCTCCCTCCTTGGGGACAAGCGCCTGGGTGCAGGCAGGGATGAGTCCTGGCCATGGCAGAGCTCTGTTCTGAGCATTTTTGCCACTGAAATGATTGATTTCCCAACCGCAAGCGGCTTCTCAGTGAAACCCCGTGATTTTTCCTTTTTGTTTTTTTTGCCTGTGTGAGTGAAAGAACATGCACATTAGAGGGGAAAAGAAAACCTTAAAACGTCTTCATTATGTGACATGTCTAAAACGTGCATTTAAACTCCCCCCAGTTTTTGGTTACAGAAATAGTTTGGTTCTCCCCTGGATTGCTTTTATGCAACCCTGAAACACATCAAAGCAAAGTGTTGCTGGAGAGAAGCATTTCCTTTGCCTTCTCATCAAAATGCCGCTATGGATGTCACGGCAGGACGAGAACCTCGGGAAGGGAGATGGAGAGGAGCCTTTAGGACAAGGGGCTTCCTCCGGGTCTCACCGCTGCTCCGCGATTCCAGCACTTTGGCAAAAACCAACGCTTTTCAGCCAATTCTCCTTGTTTAGAAGAATGGGTAGTTCCAGAACTGGAACAAATGCACTCAAAATTTCCGGGAAAGCAAAGACAGCAAAAGAGGGAGAGGCTGCCCTGGTTGTGCTCGCGGTGCCAAGAGCACCCGCTGCCCGGGTGGGCGCAGGGCTTGGCAGGCAGCAGCTGCCTGCAGCAGGCAGAGCTCTGCCCGCAGGAAAGGCTCCCCTGCCAGGTTGCAGTTTTGCAGCAGCTCGAGAAGAAAAGGGCTGGCGAAGCATGGCCGGGGCCGGCAGCTCCGGCTGCCCAGAGCTGCTCACAGCGGCCTTTGTTTTAAGGAGTGAAAGGGGTGGTCATGGGACAGCAGTCAGCCGGGCAAACACGGGGGAGGCGAAGAGAAAACTTTAATTAGGGTAACTTGAAGGCAGGCTTTAACCAACAGCCGGCAGGAGGCCCGGTTTGATCTCCTTGTGGGATAGACCCTGTGATTAATCGCGGCCCTGTCGAGGGGGACGGACACCTGCCTGTCACATGCTTTGATTCCCGGCGCAGGCTTTGATCTCGCCCGGCTGCGTGGGAGGGTGTTAGAGCAATGTATGTGCCCAGGTCGCTTTTATGCCGCCCGCAGGGGGTCTGCGAGGCGGGCAGGGGGTTGCGTGCGGGAGGGGGGGGGTCTCGGCCGCTGGCCCCGGGGTCAGCCCAGGAGGTTCCGGGGCCGACGGGAGTTCGTCCGAAGGGGAAAGTTCATCCCCGATCCAGGGGGGGTTTGGGGGCTCGCTGTCTTCCCGGGGGAGAAGCGTCCAAGAGAGCAGTGGGGATGCTCAGGCCCGCCACTGCTGTGGAGGAGTGGAGCTGGCTCTGGAGAAGGTCACCTTGTCCCCCTCGACCTGTTCTGGCCCAAAGGGTTGTTGGTGAGGTCGCACCCTGGGATGGTGGGGGCTGAGGTCGGGGCAGACAAGGGGGTGCCCAGGGTGGTGTCCCCACCTTTGCCCGCTCTCGTTATCCCGCTGACAGCCTGCACCGGTGGTCCCGTGACCGCATTGTCACCAGCCCGGCACAACCGAAGGCACCGGGAGGAGAGCAGGCAGCCACCCAGGGTGCATGCCCGGGCAGCTGCATTGCAAGGTGTCCTCTATAGGGACAAGGGCTCGGATCACCCAGCCCCTTCCCAGAAGGGTTTCCAAACCAAAGCTGCCATGCAACATGCAGGGAATTGTGTCCAGATTCACCCCTGCAGGTCTTATCCTGCGGGGACCCCCTTGCAGCACCCTCAAGGACTGCTTGCTCACCCTGGCACTGCCCTCTCGCTCCCCAGAGGTTTTGGCAATTCCCCCCGGCATGTTGCTGCCTCTGCCTGCTTGCGGCGGGTTGATTGGCATGGGCATCTTTGTGCCTGGGTCCGGTCCCGGATTTATTCTCAGCCCTGACATTTGTGCCAAGCAGGCAGAGCATGTCGCGTTTATTTGCTAGAGCGGGAGGGGTTCCTCCGTGGCGTGAAAGAGGATCCCAACGTCTCCGCTTTCAGCCTGACCTTGAAACCAGAGCAGGGAGGTGAGCCCCGCTGGATCACATGGATGATACAGGGGGAAACACAGCTCAAAAGCCTGGCACATCCCGGACATGAACAAACGGTGCTGGCATTGGCAGCCAGGTGAGAGCAGGGACAGCCGGGGTGGTGCTTGGACCGTCCCCCGGCAGCCTGCTCCGCTGGGGCTTTGCTGGGTGAAGGATAAGGGGTGCAAGGATGCCCGCGTGACGGTGGGCAAAGGGGTATTTATTGCTGCTGGCTTCCAGGGGTTTCGGGAACCTCCCTGGGTGTGGTGTTATTTCCATTACTCTTCCTCCTCGCTTCGGACAGGGAGGGTTTTCATGATGTCTCGGTAGACAGTTTGACTCATACAAGCAGTAAATGTCCTGATTTGGGGGACAGAAAACGTCTAATGAAGCTAGAGACAAGTATGGGAAAGCCCTTCTCCGAACTGCATGAATATAACAAAAACAAATTTCCAAAAGCCCCGGACAAGCCCAGTAAGTCTGTAATGTGGTGTCCTGTTTCCTAATCTCTTCAGTAAGGAAGCAGTGTGTTGAATTTAAAATATCCCTCTGGTAAATGCTAACTATTTAAAGAGTGCTAGGGTCTTAGAAATGCAAAACAAAGATTTGTTGATTAAAAACACATGGTTTGTTCTGGAGGCATGAGTAGCCAGAAAAATCAGTTCTGACAGTATTTTGGCTTTTTCAATCCCACAAGACATGATGGTGATTTATTATAGTGATGTCAGCTGTGGTTGAAAAAAGTTCCCTGTGTTGTCTTAATAAAAGAGCTTTACCTTGAAATCATTAAACTCTCAGTCTGTTTATTTGAAGCGATGACTGTGAATGTGAATGGTCCCCTCTAAATCACTCGGCCCTTCGCTGGAACATATGCCTGCACATGAGGTGCGGTGACAGCCTGGAGCTTGCCTTGCTAATGTGAGTCGTGTGATGGATATGATTAGTGTGGCTTTGAAACCTGGAGGGGAGATAAGCACACCAGGCGAGGAGGGGAGCCCCCACATTACAAAGGGAACAGGAATTAGAAAGACAACGGGGTCTATCTGTCTTCTTCTGCCATCCGTGCAGATGTGCATAGCTGTTGCCGGCAAAGATCTGCTTGCCTCCCCAGCCAGCCTCTGCGGAGATCGCAAATTAGTGGGGCAGCGTCCTGTACACCCCTCCGCTCCCCGCAAAGATAAAGCACAACATAAATTTTGTTGGAAGTATGTGAATATGGGAGGCTGCAATTGCCCCTCAGAAACGGTCCGCCTCGGCATGCCCTCCGTTATCACAGTTGAGGAGGTCTGGTGTGCTTCAGAGAGGTACCAGAGGTGGTTTGGTATTATGCAGGAGTAGTGCTGGATGTGGTAATTCGACCTGATTTTCAAGCCTCTGTTTTGCTTTTTAGCGCGCCAGCAGCGAGCGGTGACGCGGGCACTGTGTGAGCATATGCGAGCTTACATACCGATGGTAACAGACATGCAGCAGCTTCACACTCATGGTTAGATGTGCAGCAGCAGCCCCTGAGAGCCTGTGAAGCCCCTGTCACATGTCCTGGCTGGAACGCAACAGTGGGGTGGTGTGAGCTCGGAGTGGGGCAAATCCCCCGGGAGCTGGGGGCAGCTGGCTGCTGTCCTCCCATGGACCAGGCAGCAAGATGGGACAGCGTAGCGAGCACGGCATGCTTCACTCAGAAACCTCCGAGAGTATGCAAGTTCACAATGTTTTTCCCCTAAACAGATGTGCAATATGGCATTAATGTGCCGGGCTCTGTCCTAAGGGGAAGGGTGCAGCAGCCAGGCAAAGACATGGGGCTGGGGGACAGGCAGCAGGGATGAACATGCCTGGCAGCGGCATCGATGCTACAATCGCTGTTAAATTGTAGACATGTTGGAGTAAAATGCCCAGCTGGATATCAAAACCAGTGTCAGCTGGATATCAAAACCGCAAGGTGTTAGTGGGAAAGGAGAACTTTTCCTTACCATGCTTAATTTCACTGTCAAGATAAATAGGTGTCATATGCTGTGGATGGGATATAGAGCAATGGAAGAAGTATAATAGAAATAACCTGCCAGGCTCGGCCTGCCATCCCTCATCCAGCTTATCAAGTTAGCTGAGCTCAGCAAATCACATTAGCAAGAGCCAGCACAGAAGCACTTCACCTGTGTGCAGGCGGAGGGGACGGGTGTCTCTGCTTTGCCAAGCTCTCTAAACCTCCCCACTGGGCAGCCTTGGAGAAAAATGGGTTTGTCCTTATTTCAAAGCGGGGGCTCACACCGTGCCTGGGGAGCAGAGGGGCCGGGTGTGCTGCAGAATCGCCTGCAGCCCGGCCCTGCAGCCACAAGCCCTTTCCCTTGTATCTGGCGGCAGTTAAGCACTGAGCAATATTTACTTCTTGGGTAAACAGTTGTAATCTCCCTAACCAGAGTTTATCACAGAGAAGTGAGTTAAATTCTTCTTGGATAATCCCAGCCTGTTGTGGTTTTCTGAGCAAGAGATTTTTGGATGCCATTCAATATAAATGGGCGGCTCTAGACCAGGGAGTGATGAAGGCTGGATCTGACCTGAGGCAGAGGGGTGCAGGTCCCCTCGCTCCAGAGGCTGCTGAAACTGGGGCTGAGCCCCAACGGGAGACGGCCAAGGGCTCGCCAGCACAGCCTGCCTCCAAGAGCTGGGATAAATGGCAGCAAATGCTTGGGTTTGTGGCAGAAATTGCTGGAAGGCAATTCCTCATGCCAGCCAAAACCAACCCCTCAGCACTGGGGCCTCCTCTCCTGCGTGAAAGAGCTGCAAGTGAGAACTGTCTTCAAGGCCATCAGCACGTGCCCGTCCGCAGGGTGCCCACCCCAGAGCCGGGCAGGCGTGGGTACTGGTGCCAGCGGTGTGCAGGAGCAGAGCCTCTCTATTTGGTCTTCATCGCAACAGAGCCCTCGACGTAGGAAATACGTTAGAAATAATACAGATGGTTAAAACAAAAACAGAACCTCGGTGGGTTGTTTACACTAAAATCCTCAGTATATGGTGGCTGGGAGAGCGCATAGCGCGAGCCGAACTCTGACCCCGCTGAAGTACATGGGAATGTTACCAGAGACGAGACGCTTGGCAGGTACTAACATATCATATATTATCTGCCTTAGCTACAAGAATTATATTTTCCCATCAGCATGATTATTTTTATTTGACTTTTAAGTTGAGCTGGAAGACAGCGTGGCTTACATCCATCATTGCTGCAGCTATTAGAAAATTAACTAAGCTTAATAAACTTCCTGCATGGCTTGCTTCTGCAGCTGTATATCTAGAGGAAAACAAATATACTGCCTGGTTCTCCATGAAAGCACCTCTCTAAATAAGACTTGTTGGAAGTGAGGAATGGCCCAGGATGATCCCAACCTGGCTGTTAACTGTGCTGGAAAACGTTTGTGCAGAGCTGAGGTTTCAGAAACCTTCCAGAGATTCACAGCGCTGTGAGATGCTCTGCTGGGTCAGGGTGACGAGGACTGGGATTTACTAGTTGCATGGTAATTGCTTCATCCCATGGAAACGCCAGTCTGCAAGATGGGAGTGCTCCTGTTGACTTCTCTAGGAGCAAGACCAGAAAAGGGGGTCTCACAGTGGGGGCTTCTCCGGCTTGCTGGTGCTGTCCCACCTGTGCTGGGGAGCCTTGGCCAGCCAGCGAGCCTGGGAACCACAACCTGTCCTGGGTATGCAGTTGGGGTTTTGGGCTTGGGACTGATGGCCCTGAACTGGCGGGAGCTGCATGGGAGAGGTCCGAGCCCTGAGCTTCCCGTCTGCCCAGCTTGCTTGCAGGATTTGTTCCAACCGAAGTGAGCTGGTGACTGCTGGGACCCGCCGTGTAGAGCGGGACCAGTGAGCGGCTGCTTTGGAAAGCAGCACCTCCGGTGTGGGGTAGCAGCTGTCCTCACCTGCTCCACCATAAGTTATCGGGGCTCAGCCCAGCAGCCTCACTCAGCCGTCCCCGCCGTGCCCTTTCCTCCTTGCAGCTGCTCCTGGTTTGCAGCCGACCTGGAGCCGGTTGCGAACATTCCCTGGCCGGCCTGGAGGGGCCCTGGCACACTGATGGGCAGCGGGCACTCGGCCATGCTTGAGGCTGCAAGAGGCGTTTGGGAGGCTGAGGTCGGCGGTCCCCATCCAGGGGGGTCTCTCCACTGGCAGCAGCCCTGCGTGAGAAGCACGGGTGGGAGAGCAAGCCCTTGGCGATGTTCCCTGCCAGGGAGCTGCCTGCAACAACTTCACCAAACCAGCTGCCTCGAGAAAAAAGCTACCATGTTCCTGCACGTAGCAGCTGGCGTTAGTGTGGGTGCCCACCTCTGCTGTGTGCCGCCTCTATGCGCTACTGGACAGGGCACCGCTCTCTGCACTGCTTTAAGTCCACTGGTAGAAGCTACTCTGCCAGCAAGGTTTGACTTTCGTAGCCATCCATATGTGATTGATGGCCAGAAATTGGGGGCCATAAACACCCTTTCCCCATGCAGCTCCCTCCGCAGCTGCTGCTGCCGGGCTGGGGACAGATCCCGGGGCTGGCTGGGCTTCGGGGTGGGCGCCTTTCTGCACCACTGCCGATCCCCCGGGCTCCCTGGCTCGCCAGGGGCCCCAGCGCTCAGAAATGCCGGTTGTGATTAATGCTTCTAAGACGTGGTTTGCTCATGAGGAGCAGAGGATCCACACGAAGCCTAGGCATTACTTAAAGTGGGATTTAAATGAGCTTCAGCAGGCTACGGACCTGCACAGGGGTCTGCTCGGCGCTGTGTTGTGCTGTAGGGCAGCGTTGCTTTGGTGTGCCTCCCGTGCAGAGCTTGGCAGAGCAGGAGTGAGGTGGGAGCCCACACTGGGCAAAGGAGACCGCTGGCAGCTCTTCTCTTCTCTCCTCCCCATACAGAGCCAGCACATCCTCGCTGGGTGAGGCAGCGATATTGCAGGCTGGGGAGAAAGCAGGGAGTCTCTCGGCAGATGGGATTCGAGTGGAAAGAGCTAACACTCCAGTCTCCTCTGTAATGAAAGGAGATGGGCAAGTTATAACCAAGCCAGCTGTCATAAATCATCAGCTCAGAGGTTTCATTCAGTCATTAGATACACCTCAAGACACTCTCAGTGCTGCAGACATGGCTACAGGAGTTTCATACAACGTGTGACTTTCAAATCAATCTCTTTCCAACAGGCAGAATGAACTGGCTGTTCACGTCTGTGTGTCTCAAACAGAAGTTGCAATAAAAAAGGAAATTCAGCTGGGTATGAGACCGCATCTCCTTCCCTCGGCGCGCCTGGATGCTTTTCCAACCTCCACTTCAAACACCCAGCCGCCTTTGTAACGCTGTACGAGCAAAATGTTTCAACCACGGGGTCCGAGTCCCTGGATCTGAGGTGGGGGAACGGGAAAGGGTTTGTGCCTCCTTCCCTGCAGCCCCGCTGCTGCCTCTGCACTGATCCTGCAGGGATGGAGCTCCTCAGGGAAGCCCATGCGCTGCTCCCAGACCGGCTCCCTCGGCTGGGGATGTTCGCAGCCTCCTGGGGAAGTGAACCACAAACAGGGGACAAAGTTGAGCAGAGCCCTTAGAAAGTTTCAGGTTTGTAGATGGGATGTAAGTCTGGCAGCGGCAGGGAGTTCCTCCTGTGTCCCAGGCTCTTGGTGCAGGCGGGTAACCGGTGGCAGAGAGGACAGAAGAAAATACCAGCAAAAAAAGGAGGGCTGGGGGGTGACACATCACACCGGGCTCAGGCTGCGGAGGGGTTTCACCCAGCGGGTTTCGTGGCCAGATCCAGCGGGATGGCACCAAGTCCCGCGACCTCGCAGGGGACGAGGCCTCGACGGGTGCTGCAGCCTCACGAGCATCCGTGCTGGCCTGTCCCCACGTTGTCATAACTACAGCGAGGTGCCGGCGGGCGCGGGGGGCCATGCCGCGTTGTATCACCGGGGCTCACCGGGGGCTGGGGCTGCTGGCGGCATGTGGGAGCAGGGAGGGTCGCTCTCTCCCTCGCGTGTCTACAGGCAAATTAAAAATTAAATAAATAAATTTGCTAGTTTACAAATAGAACTGTTACTTGTTACTCACAGTATTAACAGTCTCCTTTTATTTTTTTTTTTTCCTTTTTTTCGAGCCTGTGAAAGACGTTTGTTTCAGTTGCCAACATCTCTACAGAACTAATGTGGGTGGATTGTGACAGATATAATTTCTCCATCCTACAGTTTCATCAACTTGAGTTCTGTTAAACTATACCCGCTGGGCTTAGCTCCTTTTAAAGTTTCCGCTTTGACAGGTAGATTTATTAGTCTTGAAATTTGTACAAATCAGATGTCACTCGTGGCAACTTGTCAAAATGTCAGTCTGGTGAGGGAGGCATGAAAGGATTTTCTGGAGAGAGACGGGAGGCAGGCTTGAAAGAGCTCGAGCAAAGCAGAAGAAAGGAGCTGGGAGGGATTGCAGCCTTCTTGATCCTGGGGGTTTTACTTTATTAAATATCTAGCGCCATACAGTGGGAGATGCTGTTGGATCCTGCCCGCCAAGACATCAAGGCTGTCAACATCCACCGATGGCTCCTAGCTCGCACTGAGCCGGCTTTTGCAGCTTGTTATGTATATTTAGGGCACGGCTGAGGCATGGGGAGGGGAAAGTTCAGCTCGTTTTTTAATGCCGTTGTGTTTGAAATGTTCCATTATCGCCCTAACAAGCCGGAGCCGGCTCGGAGGACGATGCCTTGTGTGGGCTCCAGCCGGGTAAGCAGCAGCCCCGCGTGCCCGCGCCGGGGAGAGGAGCGGGGAGCCCTGCCGCCTGCTCCCCTCCCGGTCCCCTCTCCAGCCCCCAGCCCAAACGCGCATCCCTCTCCTCTTCACAGCGTGCGGCCTCTGGATGGAGAGTTTATCTGTGGAAAAATGAAAATGGAAGCCGAGCAAAAAAGTCCCTGGGCCGGCTCGCACCCAGCCCTGCGAACCTCGTGGTGGGCAATGCAATTTATCCACTTATTTTTCCTTATGCCATTGGCAGCTGCCCTCGAAGCACGCTTGCATAATCTGCTGCTCCGGTGTTAGACACGCATGGCCAGCTGGGGCACCCTTATAATTTTTATTTGTGTGTTGATGCAAGTCAGTTGCTGCCCAGGGCACAGACCCCATCAGGAGACATGGGGTGCCGGGTGTGCAAAGCTCCTGTGAGATGAAGCCTGCAAATCCCGCTCTGCATCCCCTCGAGCCGCTCTGCACCTCTGAGCCGGCGCAGCGGGAGCAGGGGACTGCTCGGGTCACACAAACCACCCTCCTGACCGCAGTGTGCAGCAGAGATGTAGCAGGAATCGCATGTACGTGTGCACAGATACACACTGCTTAATCAGCCCTGGAAAGCTGTAATTAAAAAAATTGACCTCACCAGCCATTTGTTGCTCTCACTGATGAAGGCAGGAGTGAATGTGAAGCACACTCATAAAAGACCACGTGCTGGAAGTGGTTAAAAAATGGCAGCCATCTCCTTTAACACACCGACCCAATAATCTTGACTGAAGTTCTTCCATGGAATAAATTTAGGGTTGTTGAAATGAAAACTTAAAAAAAGTCTTTAAAAAAAGCAATTTAAAAAACATTATTTTTATTACCAGTTCCAAGAAGATCAGGAAAATCTCCACTGAAATCAACATTTTTACATGAATATTTACACCTTGCTTGAAAAATCTGTTTTGGCTGAAAAGACATTTGCTGAAGTTTCCTTGATGGGTGACACCGCTCCCCTGGTGACATGGGGACCTGGCGTGGGGCAGGGGCCGTGTGTCACTGCCGGCCCCAGCAGGATCACAGGAACAGAGCCAGGCCGTTCACCGCTGCGGTTTCCTGATGTGCCTGTCTGAAGACACCAGAGCCACAAAAAGGGGCAGAAAAAAGTCCTGTCCTGTCACCCTTGCTCCTCTGGAGGTGCTGGGGTTGACCTCTCGACCCAGGAAGCTCCCAGCAGAGATAACCTTTCCCGCAGGCCTGCAGTGCCTGTGCAGACATACCCACGCATCCCAGGATTTTCCCACACCTCTCCGTTGTGTCCTGTAGATCTCGCACCAGCCGCGTACGGTTGAAGGGCTCGTTAGTGCTGCTGAGCGATGCTGCCCCAGCCCCGGGCTCTGGCCAGGGAAGGGTTTTCTCATCACCAGGATCCGAGAAAACTCATTTCCCTTCCCGAGCTGGGCAGAGCTCGAGCAGCACCATCATCTTGGAAATCCTCTCCCTAGCCCAGAGCTGGTCCCAGCGCTTTGTTTCAGTTCCAGCCTTTACACTTTGCCCTCATTCTGCTTATTACACATGCCTGATTGAGCTGTGAAATGAAAAATAATTTAAAACTGAAAACTGGTATTTGTCCATCACTTCTGAAATGGGACAGCTCTCCAGAACAGAAAGTGAATCAGCGCCAGCCCTCGCCACAATCAGTTTCAGCACATTTTGTGATTAATGAGTGTTTTGTCAAGCAAAGTGCATGAGAGAGGCGAGGACCATTATTTACTGTCCTCGCTATCTGCTGCCTCTGCGGACAGCAGCACGTTGCCATCGAGTGCTTGTTCCCCTTATCCCATCCTCTCCCGGGAGGGGCTCGGGTCCTGCTCCGGCACCACAGTCCCCCCACGCAGGGCAGCCCCCCGCATTCTCCAGCTGCTCCGGTTGTGGATTGGGGGTTGCTTTTGGGAGGGTGACGTGCGCCGTGCTTCCCCGGCACAGCGGGAAGGGGAGGTGACCGCAGAGCCGGGACCCGGCCCTCGGCCACCCATGACCGCGATGCCTGGCTGCTCCCATCCTTGTCCGGGGGTTTCGCCCTCCTGCCCCTCGTGCCTGCAATGGGGATGAGACCACACGTTAGAGAGAAGAATTAAGCTGAGAGGCTTTGCTTAATTAATTGGTACATAAATGTTTCCCTTCTTCGAGCAGCTCAGAGTGATCAGCTCATGAAAAGAAGAGAAGGGGAAAACCCACTTCACACGGGAGGATTTTCTTTAAAAGAAATCACTTTATGTCACATCCAGCCTTGATTTCCTTTCATGTGGCAAATGAATCGTGGCAGCTTGCTTTCCACATTAAATATCATTATGGCAGGTATGCAGGGCCCTCCGTGGCTTGCCCCGTCTCCCGGCCAGTGTAGGGGCCACCTGGGGTGATAAAAAGTAACCTGGACTGGGGCAGAGCAGGACAGGAGGGGGAAGAGGGTCTGTCCATCTCTAACTGGGTTTTTCCATGTGCTGTGGGTGTCTGCAAAGCGATTTCGGCGCAGTCAGCGGGGAGAGGAGAGGGAAAGAGAAGAGGAAAAAATGCCTGGCATGAGTTCAGAAAGCTCTCCAGCTCACACATCTGGTTCTTATATTTCAAAGTTAATTAGTCATATTGAGGCTGTCTGAAGATAAATTTATCATCCAGAAAAAACACAAACAGTTTGAAAAATGAAAGGAAGTGAGGTGACATGGCTTGACGTTTAAATAAATCATTTTAACATGATTAAAAAACTTGTCCTCCCTGACACCCGGAGCTGGATACTTTGTACAGACTTTTTGACAAAGACAAGTCCCTGTTTGGTATACAAAGCCCCTGCCATTCAATTACACAGAATAATCTTTGGCCAATTACTTTTCTGAGTGACTACCGGAGGATGCGATGCACAGCCGCGGTGGTCGCCGGCCGGGCTGAAGCAGCCGGGGGGGGGTTGGTTCATGCGCAGCCAGTCCTGCCCGCCGGAGGGGCTGGGGTGGTCGAGCTCCGCAGGGATGCGAGTGCAGGACATGATGGGGATGGAAACAGAAAAAAAAGACGTGCACACCGTATGCCGGTGAAACCAAGGGTGCAAGAAGCACAGAGCACCCCAGTGAGCCCCACCAGAGATGGGGCTTGGACCCCGGCGAGAGGCAGCGATACCCCAGGGCATCACCGCCTTGTCGTATCCGTTCTCCCATCCCTCCACAGCGTCCCAGCGCAGGCAGGGCCGATCTAACACAACCTGAAAGTTTTCTCCTATTAGCAATTTTCTCTCCTCAGCTTTGCTAATGGGATAACAGGAGGTGCTGGTTCTGCTGCAAAAGTCTCATCACATCGGTAATTCTTACCCGGGCGCGTTAGTGATCTGTCACTGCGTGTTCCCACTAACAGAATGCAAAAGTCTTATTAGATCAGTGGCTTTAGTTTTACGTCCATATTATCAAATTTCCTTCTCACTGGTTTGAGTGATAGAAGGTTTGTGATTAAATGAAACACTCTCCCTGAACATCAACTGGAAAAAAGCCCTGTGTGTCTGCTTGACAATATGTCTATAAGCTAAACATCAATCAATATTAGGGGAAATCAGCATATCAGATGACCCAGAGGAGGAGCTCAGATGGTTTTCATTCTGATTCACCTGCTTTGTCAGATGCTTTCAAGGGATATTTACGTTTTGCCGATCCCCGCTGAATTACTGATACTTTTCCCAGGTCCAACCCCATACCTAGGAATTCCCTTGGGATTTTTTTCTGTTGACCGGATCCAGCCCATTGCTTCGCTGCTGTGGCTCTGGGAGGCTTTGCAGAGGTCTTTGAGTTTCTTGGTCTGGTAAGAAATCTGCAAAGTGGGGACTCCAGGGTGTTCCCCCCGCCATTCCCACAGGAGCGGGGATGCGCTGGTGCAGCAGACAGCACAGACGAAAGCCATCCGCCTGTTTGGAGCTGAGGAAGTTCAAGAAGGTGGGAAGATTCACATCTTGTAACAAGAAAAGAGCTCTCCTGGGCATGAAGGAAGCAAAGTGACATAAAAAAGCATGGAATAAAAATAAATAAATAAAAAAGTGACGCTTAATGGATAAAATGAATATTCAAGTTGTTTCCAGGGAAGAATCTTTGACTTTGGTGCTAGTTACAGTTACAAGGTTTATGCATTTTCTCGCTGTCAAAGCCTTCACCGTAATTGTCCAAAAGTTCCTTGATTATCTCTAACAAAACTGTCAGCTGCCTTTGAAGTATCAGAACAGTCTCATCACATCTTATTAAATAGTAAACATCATTTGCAAGCGCGCAGGAGATACAGACGCTGTGTCAAGTGAATCGGTGGGGTTTGCACACCGGCACCGCTCCCTGCGCGCCCGCTTTGAGCCCCAGTGGTCCCGCACCGCGGCACCATCCAGCACTGGGTACAGGGGGCTGCAGGGCTGAGCCCGCGGTGCTGCCAGAAAGTGCTTCACCGTGACACCACTGGAAGCAGAGGGACAAGCACCGGTCCTGAAGGCTCGGCTTGTCCTTCGCAAGGAGTAGCGAGCACAGCCAGAGCCAAGTCGAGCTCCTGCTGCCCGTCTGGCGGAGCCAGGGATGCCACATCACGGGGAAGGGGGCTCCTGAGCTCATGCATCCCAGGAACGCACAGGCCCTCCCAGCTCTCCCCCTCAGAAATTACCAGAGAAACCATCCCTGTCAGCTCTGAGCATTTTGAAATCTATTTGGAAAGAATTACTTAATTCGAAAAGAAAATAATGTTTTGGATCTAGCCTAGTGTTTTCATGCTATTTCTTCAAGCCAGATTTGGAGAAACTTATTTCATGTGTTGAAGTGTCTTTCGAGAGCTGAATCTTTCATAGAAGAGTAATTGTGCAATTAGCTGTGAATTAGTAAAAATTCATTCTAATTACTTCCAGGTGTGACATTTTATGCCCAAAAACAAGGACAGGACTAGCAGTACCCTGTCAGCTTTTGCTTTCGGAGTGGATATGAACGGAGACTCAGCTCGCAGCCCGACGCTTGCCTTGCAACGGTGCTTTTGGAAACTACAATTGCAGTGTAAGCACAAACATACCCTAAGCAAACGCTTGTCTTGGCCGGTGAGCCACGAGCGGGCGTCCCTTCCGAAACCTGCAGTGAGCCGATTGATGCAGGCTGTTAGCTGGTGCAAACTGGTCGAGTCCCCAGTAACGCCCAGTGCCTTAGACCAGCAGCATCAAAGGCTGGGGTCCGGACTGACCCTCGAGCAGTTGACAGCACCTCGAAGTCCCTCTGTGCCACTGGGGCGAGTACGAGCAAACCTCGGACAGGAACCACGAGCCGCGGTGAGCGTCCGGCCCCGCTTGGTGCCACTCACCCTAAAGCAGTGGGGTTTGGCTAATTTACTTCCCCTCAGCTCTTGGTCTTGAAAAGGATCTCCGGGGCCACGCTCTGCTGCAGGGAGCTAGAGCTCTTCTCAGTCCCGGAAAGCTCCAGCTAAAACCATGCCCTGTCAGTTTACTGCTGGCTGGAGAGGAAAAGCCAGGTGGATCCTATTGTGCCTGGTACATCATTAAAAACACTGGAACTCTCACAATAAAGCCTGCAAGATTTCTAGCTTTAATTCCAGATCAAAGAGGCTTTGGGAAGGAGCATCCCAGGTTTGAATGCTTATCTCAGCCAGACCCCATGAGCTTTTGAAGTTGCCCCATCAGTCACTAATCAAAGATCTCCTTTTAGATGAGGAAATCAAATCCCTTTCAGCAGAACCCAGTGGTTATCAGTTTCTAAACACCACTTGTCTTTTGAATGACCTTCTTTTTGTGAGCTGACCCTGGAGCCATCACGGGAGCAGGAAAACCTTGCAAGAACTGGCCCTTTAGTTTGCAGAGCATTGGCACACACATAGCATTGCTTTCAGGATGTTCAAATCAGCAAAGAATGTGTGTGTGTGTGGAAGTAATAAAACCCTTTAGAGGTAAATAAATACATGCTGTAGTCCCTGTTTAACACATAGCAATTGCCCTCAACTACAAGTACTAACAAAGACCCAGCATTTCCAATCAAAAGAGGAATTCACAGGACTATCAGACTCTGCTTTTCCTCATCATATACAGACAACACTAAGAAGATGATACTGTTTCAGAGGATCAAGTTCTTAAATATGAAGCATTTTGGCTAAAGAACCCTTCTGATAGCATGAATAAAAGGTCTTGTCTCAAAGCTATTATAAGTGATGTATCTGTAGCATCCTGGAGCATAATTTAGGTCTAAATTTCCACAAATTGGGCTGATGAGGAAGCTGTGTGAGAAAGATGTGTCTGCACAAGGCGCCCTACTCTGTCACCAATGGCACCAGGAAAGGCGGCAGGACTCGGTGGTGCAGGAGCAGGGAAGCAGCAACCCCGGCAGCTGCCACCTCCCTACAGCCAGTCTTGACCCATTCTTGCCACTCAATTTCACCCACAAATGCCAAACTGCACTAAGAAACTCCTGAGATCTCCCCTGTTAGCCTTTTGCAATTGAAACCTTCAGGAAGCTCGTCTTATGCTGTTAAAACCCCTCTAGGATTTTGCAGTGCAAGTGTGCGGCAAAGAGCGGTGCTCTCTCCTGTCGCCTGCTACCGGGAATATTCTCTGGACTTAGTTACGATGATCCCACCATGCCTGCATGATCCCTTCTTGTAAATTCATTGTGCAGAGATCAGATGACATGCTCCTCCTTGCAGCCAGTTTCTTGATGGGAATTTACACCTTGAAACTTGATGCGGAACATGAGCGGAGCTGCAGTCCATCTGCACGCTGTATTTTGAGCTCCCCTGCTTGACTGCAGCATGGCTGGCACATCAAAAGCGTGTGTCCCCCTGCTGCGACGCTGGACCTGCTTTCTGCGTGTGAGATTCATGACCCACTATTTTGGTCTTTCTCTCTATTTTTGGAAGTCGTCTCATGGTTCCGTATCCTTCCCTGTAACTGGATTCTTCACGTCCCCTGGCTCGATGGCTCAACACTCACAGTTAACCCTACAGACTTGCACAAGGGGGGTGCCTGAGCCAAGGATCCTGCAAGGACTAGCTGGCAGCAACAACAGAGAGGCTGAAAATAAGGTGGAGGGACTCTTTGGTTGCTAGTAAGTGCCTGAGCAGTGACGTGTGGGACTAGAAGGAGAGGGGAGCACCTGGGCACTTGCAGCAGCTCCGTGGTTCAATACCCCATAGATAACCCTGCTTCTTCCCAAAGCAGCGGGTCTCTCTCTGGAGACACCTGTACCCCACACATGTGCCTTCCATGACATCCCACTCGCTCGGAGAGGCAAGTGAGTAATAAACCCCCAAGACCACGATGTGTTTGAGCTCCTCAGGGGCTGTGTGGTGGCTCACGGCACACCAGCCCCCTGCCCACCCCCCAGCTGTTGGTAGGCTGGGACATCTGTCACCTCTGGTGGCTTCCGAGAGCTGCTCAAATACTGACCGAGGTCACCTGATGAAAACACCGGAGACTGAGAGCAAAATTGGAGTGTTTCCCCAGGCATTACCTCTCTCATCCACTCTGTGGGCACCTTCTTGTCTGCTTTTCCATCCATCTTTTCTTTCTGTCCTTCCTCCTCCCTCTCCTTTCCCTCCTTCCCCTGGAGCCATCTCTGCTCACCCTGGTTATACGTTTTGCAGGACCCTGCTCCACCGTGGTTTAAGGCAGTCCTGTGCAGGAGCTGAGGAGGGCACAGGATAATCCCTTCCCACGAGCAAGTGTCCCTGCAACCCCAGCCCTGCTGCAGGCAGCAGCCCTGGGAGGACGCTGGTGCCCCACGCCTCTGTCACTCCAACATGGGATTTCACTGCAAGAAGGCAAACTACCTCCTTTTAAGAAACACAAATTGAGTTAAAGGGAAAAAAAAAAGCTGCAGTGGATAGCAAGGTCTGTGGATCACCAAGCACCTAAACAGCATGGCTTTTATTGGGTTATACCTGATTTCTTGCACGTTGGCCTAGGTGACTTTGAATAATTAAAAATAACCCTCTCTTATAAAAAACAAACAAACGGTATCACTGTCCCAGGCAGCAACAGCCCAAGGGCAATGCTTCCTGGCTGAGCTGAAGTGCCCGGGCACTGCTGAACCAAAGTCCCAAGACTCCTTTGAAAACTCTGAATCTGAGCACAGGAGACTCGAAGGTGGAGTATACCTGACCGTCGCTGCCAAAAGCTAGAGTATTTTTTTAATAAGGGCTCAAACAAACTAATAAAAAGACCCCGTCAGCAGGGCAAATTTCATTCCAGCTGGGAGCTGGATTCCTGTTAAAAGAAAGTGCCAGCAGGCCCTTTAGCTCCAATGGCACTACCAGACATAGCTATAATTACGAGCTTTCTATTGCTGTGTGAAAGCTGTTATGAATTTCAGTGGGCAGAGGGGCACAGAGGAATAGTAAATCACCCAAACAAAAGGTATGGGCAGCAGGGAGTAGGCTCCGGTGTTAACCAAGCACCATTGTAAAGAGCTCAAATTATGAACATGTGCCACAGTTAAAACAGGATCTGCAAACTGGGAGCTAATTGTCCCGGAGGAGCCCAAGCATCTCTGCAAGTGCAAGAGAAATCAGGCCATGCTTACTGGTCCGTTGTCCCCAGGAATCCCGGTGCTCCAGTTCATTCAGAAGAGTGGGAGGACTGTCACTGTGGCTGCAGTGCAACTGGGGAGAGCGGTGCCCCTGGCTCCACGCATTCTGGGATGCCCGGAGCCTCCTCGGCCAGGCACAGCCGTGCTTTGCAGGGAGCGCAAGTGGGCATCTCCATCCCAGAGACTAGCGAAAGACCCCATCTCCTTTTGGGGAAGAGTAAGAGGTGCACAAAAGGACAGGTGATGTTTGTGAGAGCAAAGGACCCAGTGACGCGGAAAACGTCTTTTTGTCTCAAGTTTCCGTGCTGAAAACTCCTCCCTGAGGCAGGTTCATTGCTTGGGCACCCTTAGCTGATCTCCTCAACTGGCTCCTGATTTTAGCTTTGCAGTTTGGGTCTGAGAGAAGGCTGCTGTAGCAGCAGTGCAAGGGAAGTAGAGAAGAGCACAGAGACGTGCTCATGAAGCAGTCGGGGCCCCTGCCTTGTTCACACCCATCACAGCCCGGCCTCTCCCTCTATGCGTGCTCCCCCCTGCAGACCTGCATGTGAGCAGCCCCGTGACAGCCTCGATGCTCATCAGGAGCCTCCGATCACAATTACAGCTGAGCTTCCCTTGCAGCATTCAAAGGAGGTCTTTTGATGCTGCAGCATCCCTCCTCTGGCTCCAGCCGGACGCCTCGCTCAAGCCATTGCTCCAGACTCCAATACCTGGTGGTGCCAGGGAGAGCAGGAGCTGTGGGCACAGCCGGAGGGCACCGGTCCAGGGCTGTACCCCAGCCGGAGCAGACACAGGCTTCGGGGACTCCCAGGGGTAACGAGGAGCTCCCTCCCCCAGGCAGTAGCAGAAAGCTGGGACCCCGGCAGGGTCTCCAGCAGTGAGATGGAAATCCAGACCTTCACCCAGCTCCATACGGCCTCTCTGTGCCGCAGCCTTCTGCAAGCAAACTTGCAAAGCGTAACTTCCCATTAGCAGTTATTTTAATAACTACTGTCACCACCCCTCCAAGCACAAACTCTGAATAATCTGTTGTTGATTTGTACACGGATTTGTACCGGAAAAGATTTTCCCAAGACCCCCGGCTTTACACAGCCTCCTTTATTAGTCCTGGATGGAGTGTTTGCGGGAGGGTGAGCCTGGGGCTAAGCTGTGAGTCACAGGACCATTGCTCAATGCCTCTGCCTCACCAGAGGAACCTAAATCAACCCTGAGCTAGAACTTCTAAGGGAAATTTAGGCCCCCAGCATGAGTTACAGCTAGGCAAGGTGGCTATCCCAAGGCAAAGCAGTGTTTATTGGTCAGCTGGACACTGAACGCAGTCACTGAGCCGGAAACTTCTGGCCAAACTTAACAACGAAACGAGTTTGACAACTTCATCCTCTGCTGCCTGTTGTCCGAGACGCCCTTCTCTCCAGAACAAGGCCTTTTACCCCGCTCCTCTCCACTTAATTCTGCGGGCAGTCACTACTTAACATCCCACTCACATAGTGTTTTTGCTGTCCTCTAAAATGTGCCTTCCTTCCCTGGGCACTCCCGAGCACCCATGGGTAAGGCCCACATCTCCAGGCAGGATTTGAACCATTTCACCCCTTTCTAGCGTGGAAGGGAGGGCGCAAGCAGTGGCAGGGAGCACACAGCCCCTTGGCTTACACAGGGAGGAAGCCCTGCAGGTCGACCCTCCCGACTTTCCCCTTCCCGCTCCCTCCATCCCATTCCCCAGGGATTATATTTCTACTTAACCAGCCGCTTCCTCGCCTATTGTCCCCAGGTCTCTGCAGCTGTAATCATCCTGCCCAGGGAGACGGGGCGGCTTGAGCAAACACCGGCATTGCCTAACAACACGGGGAGAATTTCGATGTTTGCCAAGGTGCTGTTTTGCCCCTCCTCTTGATGGATTTTCCTACTTGGAGAAATTTGTCTGCAGAGCATAACTTCTTTGCACCTTGAGAAAGTCAACGCTCTCCCCGAGACAGCTGCAGTATTAATATCCCAAACTGGTGAGCAAGGAGGGAGAGCGTGTGAGTGAAGAAGCAAGTCTGCACCAAACCACATCAGTAAAATGAGAAAGCCAAAGATTGCGCCATAAATAAGGACCAGTTGACACTTCTTAAATTCATAGCTTTAGCACACAGCAAAGTGTCTCCTTTTTATCAGGAATTTGTTGACAAGGGTTGCAAAAAGATCTACAAATAATACTGAGTGGGGCTATGAAAATGTATTTGTGGAACATTTCAGTATCAGGGATCACCATTATATCGGAAGAATTCATCTTCCTGGAACATTTTATTAGTATCTAGATTTTATAGCTGCTCCCTTTTAATTTTTTTTAAAATTTATTATTTTTTTTCATTCCTCCAGCAAATGCAGCACTGGCTAAGAAGAGGGGGGGACCAGCATCTTGCATCTCTCCGCACCCCCTCCCTGGCTCCCTGATTTATCTCCTGCATTTCCAGCCCAGCAGCGGCCATTAGGGGTTCAGCTTTCCAGGCCCCCTTCTTGGGGCTGCTTTTCCCCATGGATTTCGTGGGTGACCTTGGGCCTCAGTGTCCCCTCAGTCCCCCTGGCTGCTCGCAGCATTGGAGCTAGGCAGCGAGGCTGGGGACCAAGCCTTGGGGACCACATACGCCCCCAAAGCCGCCTCTGCCTGTGCAGCAGCACAGCCCCAGCTGCGAGATGCCAGCTTGGGAAGGACATTCACAGCCATCCCGTTACGCTGCGCTCAGGGTCTTGATGCTGGCCAGGGATGCAAAACTTTCGGAGCAGCTGGCCGAAGATGAGCCCAAGAAGGTGCCCGCACCCCAAGCCCCAGCTGCGCACCTTTTCCCCAACCCGAGGCAAAGCTCGGCCGGGCTCTGCCGACCCCCCGGGCTGGCTCATGCCGTCACTCTGCCCAGGTTTCCCCACATGTCCCCCCAACAAGTGCCCATCCTGCCCTCTCCCCTCCCCGTTCCTCTTCCTCCCCCGGCCACGCCGCAGCTCCAGCCTGCCCAGCAGAAGCGATGATAAATTTCCAGCAGTGGCATTACAGACAGTCATAAATAACGCCTTGCTCTTCGGTGCCGGCAGTTTCCATTAGGGCTGTCTGGATCGGGCTGTTGATACCCCCAGTCTGTGCGGGGCCCAGCCGTAAAATTTATCAGTGTGCTTTCCTCACCCCATAAATCATCCCAACTGGAAGCCATATGGCAGATAAGGCCTTAAAAACATACGAGGACGAGCAGCAGTGGGCAGGCAGCTCCTCTGCAGAGTTGGGCACGGAGTGGGGAAAAGGGCACTTTTGCTTTTCGGTCGCACCTCTCCAAGGGTCTGGCAGACCCTCCACCACCACGTGCCGGCTCTGTGGTACAACCTGCTCCCCCTCCATAGGGGTCTGTGCTGGTGGGGGAGCAGGAAGAAAAGGGTATTTCATGGTTTTCCAGACCCATACCAGCAGCTCAGAAGCAGGAATCATCCCCCTAAAGAATAAACCCCAGCCTGTACGTCCCCAGGCATTTCACTCCTTAATCAAATCCCTGGCAGAAAGAGCCATGTTGACAGGGAAGCTGAGGCCAGCGTACCACAGGTCACCCGGGACCCAGACAGGGCTCAGAAGCACCAGCTTTACTCACTAAGGGGCCAGTATGTACCAGTTTGCCACCCAGACAGAGGGCAGGTGCACTGGGGAGAGACCCCAGCACCAGAGAAGACCCTAGTTTGTCTCCCCACTGCTCACTCCACAACCCCCACCAACATCCCCGCTCTTGAGGAATTTAATTGTCGGACAGTAAACATCAGCAGTTCCCCAAACAACTATGGGCATTTTGAAGATAGCTGTTTTGATAGAATAAGCACAGAGGCAAGTTCACACTTTAAAGTTAGAGATTTTTCAAACCAAAAAAGCCTGACAACAGAGGAACTCACATTTCTTCCTTCTCCCCGCTGCTGCAGCAGTACGGGAAACACAACACACCCCAAACCCAGGGTTTTTTTTGTTTGGTTGGTTGGTTTTTTCCCAATCCCTGCCCTGCTCATCCTTATTTATTTCAATGCAGAACAAGGTGTAAACTGATACCAAATCAGCCTGTTTACATTTCACACCCACTCTGCACTCAAGAAAATGTGCAATGTGACGAAGAATGAGGCCGGTTGTTGTCCGGTTTTAATTAAAAAGCCCTACAAGACACAGTATACTGCGCTGCCCCTGGGACAGGAGCCGGGTGCCCTTTGCTGGGGTGCTGGGGCACCCCTGGGCTCTGCACAGCCAGAGCCACCCCGGCAGCACCTTCCCTTCAGCACAGGGATGCAGCAGCTCTCAAGCAGCAGTGGGCAAAGCATGCGAGGGGAAATACTCGCCGAGTTTTTATACAGTAGGGATTTACATGCGGATTTACCGCCCTCTCCCCCTGCCATGAGTGAATGTCTAGATAGAACCAGACAGTATTTATATGGGGAAAAAATAGAGTTTGAGTCAACAGACATCTATCAGTTCGATCCCTGGACTGTGAGCCTGGCAACTGGAGAAATGAAAACTATGTGTTTGGGACAATGTAGGCATCTGCCCACTACTCTCCCTACTTGCTTTCTTCCCATTCATCTTCAGCTCCTGCTCTGCTTTATGGTATTTCTTTACCTTGTTTCCACTGCAATCCATTAAAAAGCGCAGTGCATGTCATTATTTCGTTCTTGATGGTACCTTTTATTGGTAGCTAAGAGCATAGCCCCGGGAATTAGCCGTTTCCCTAGCAATTTGCTGCCACGAATGGGTTAACCGTGTCTCTGAGCAAATGTAGCCATGTGGCTCTGGAGCAAAGAGCAATTCCAGGAATTCTGTGCTACCTAGATAGAGGCCTGTCTTGCAGAATCTGCCACAGTGAACTCTTGGGAACACATTAAATTAAGTGGCCTAAATTCGCCTAACTATGCATTTAATTTGGCAGTAATAGGACACTCTCTGTATAATCGCAGAGTTGCTGTATAATAGAAGAGTAGCTGCATATTAATATTTTGATTATTAAGGACATGTGTATTGGAGGCTTGATAACTATGTAATATATTATTGCTTAATTGCTCAGACTCTTAAGTATGTTTTCATAATTAGCTGCTATTTAGTTAACGTAAATATCCAGCTTATTAAATATAGAAATGCATTTCTGCTTGCAACAGTTATTTGCCTGAGAAGAAACAAGAGCAGAGCTCTCGGCTCGTCCCTGCCCGAGGAGCCTTGGGCAGCGTGGGTGGGAGGGCAGGGACCTCGCCATGGGTGGCTCTCTGGTGGCCAAGCAGCCACTTAAACTGTCAGCACAAAAAGGCCATTTTGCCACAGAGCTCATCTCAGGCACTCCAAACTTCAGTCTTTATTGGATGTGATGGGAAGCCTTTCTGAGTTCACGCCATGGCTTTGTCTGGTTCCTCTCAAGCAGAGATAATCCCCTCTACCTGGGCCAGACAGCTGATGTTCTTCCTCCTTCCTTAATTTGGTAATAAATCTGCCAAACCGGGAGGCTCCTGAATGAGGCTTTTGCTCTTCTTTCTGCATGGAGGACCCATAAAAACCATATGGAAATGAAAGGCAGAAATGCATATTTCATACTTTTTTTTTGCCTGAGCTGGGCCCGCAGCTCGGGGATCGTCAGCATTTATCTGTTACAAGCACCTGATCTCCCCGCCAGCACACCTCCCACCGCCCCAGCCCGGGCAGCATCGCCGCAGCCGTCGGCTGCTTGCCGCTGTGAGCAAAGGCAAACGCTTTTGGGACATCCGCCTTCGGTGCTGAGTTTGCACACGCGGTGCTCCCTGCAGCGGGTGCACCTGCCTAGGAGAAACGGGGGGCGACCGTGGTGGGACCTCGGTCCATGCCCTGTGTTCGGGCAGCGAGCAAGTGCTCAAAATCCCGTACTCTGCAGCTCAAACCTGGGGTAGAAAAAAGAGCTGATGCCCGAGGAAACCTATAGTCAGGGCTTACTATGGAAATGCCCCCTGTGCAGCCGAGCCCCAGGCTTGCTCTGCAGGGACAAGGGCTATTTCAGGGTGTTTCTGTTTGCTGGGATGCAGAGAAGAGGCCCTGAACTGTGACACAGCAGAGGTCTCGGCTCTGGCCCCCCCCGCCAGCTGCGGTGCTCTCTGCCTGGCTCACAGCAGTAGCAGAACTTTGCAGAAATGGCAAAATTATCTCAACTGCTTGCGCTGCTTCGATAGAGAGCATCGCTTCCATCTGAAGGTCGGAGCTGCAGGTGTACGCCAGGCCGCCACAAGCATCTGAACCCCCTCCTGCTCCCGGCTGAGGCGGCAGTGCTGCCAGGCTTGCCACCTGGGGGGCTTCGCCTCTAATTCTGGGATGAAACAGTCCAAAGGGGTTTGAGCTTGTTCTTCAAGCTCGCAGATTTTGGGCAGGTTTCTTGTTTTGGTTCCTAAATGCCACATTTCAACGTGTTTATTGTCCCACTGCCTAACAGGGGAGGAAGGTTGAATGAGCTAATAACTTAGCTGCCGCCAACATGTTTATTTGATTTTTTTTTTAAGAGCTTTAGCAAATACAGTATGTACAAGGAAACAAAAAAAACCCCTGGTGCCAGCATGTATAATTCCTCTAGGAGCAAGTCTGATAGGAACACAAAAGCATGCATGCTTCCAAACTGTAACCAATATTTGCACATCGGAGTGACTAATCCTCCACTCTGCGCCACAGAACAATAGGCATAATAGCAAGGTACATTAATGCAAAGCGTGATTGTCTGGTGCCTTGGTTATTTGACACATAAACAAGAAGAGGAGGAGGATTTTTATCTACCTGTATAACTATTCGCCGAACAGCGGGTTACAAATGCGCTCAGAAAATGCTGACCCAGGGCTGCTCCTGTACCTCCTGCGCCGGATTGGCACATGATTTGCAGCACTGCGGGAGTTCTATAGCTGACCTCATTAGCAGTGCATTTCCTGGCTTGTTAGCATCATATTTGTATAATTTACGGCACCTTCGTTTTTATGGAATGTGTTCCTTGTAGAGTGTAATGGCAGCAATATATTTAACCTCTCCTATTTAGGAATGCTGTTGCTGAAGGCAGCCTGGAGATATAAAAGGGATTTTTTTTCATCCCTTCTTTCTCTCTTGCATGCGGTTTTTTTTTTTTTTTCCCTACCTGGTTGCTAGATACCCAATACGTGTAACCTGTAAAGTGCTCATAAAGGCAATGTGAAGCTGTGCTCGGGAAACTGCAGCTTCTCAGGAGCATTCCCAAGGTCAAGCCCCTAAATCAGTGCAGTGTCATCTTTCCAAAGCCATTACTCAGCTGCTGGAAGAGGAATGAGAATTGCACCAGCAAAAAGAAAGGACAGCTTTGCGGGGAAGGCAGCACACAGTGGTGGGACGGATCTGGGCTCAGCTCCTGGCTCTGCCACGGCTCTCTTGGCCAACCTTGGGCAAGTCTCTCGGTGATGATGTGTCTCAGTTTCACAGCTGGGGATGCTCCTTTTCTGCCCTGCAGGTCCAGTGTGGATGGGAACCTTTGCATGCTGCTGTAATAACCTCAAAGCAAAGGAGTGTATGTGCTGGGAAGGGGGCACATGGGACCTAGCACTGCTCTCTTGACCAAGGTTTAAGAGGTGGGTTGGGACCGCTGCCCTTCTCCTTCAGCCTGGCTAAATTATTCCTAGCAGGCAGCGGTTTCCCCCAGGACAGAAGCACGTCACAGGCTGGGTGCAGAGAATCAGCCCACTGCCTGCGTGAGTCTGTGCCTCTCAAATCCCCCCACGCCGTGCAGGAGCATCGTGGCCTGCCAGAGGGAAGCTCTGTACTGCAGCTGGCACCATTTTTAGCACAGAGCCTTTAGGAAATAGGAATATGATCCTATTTCTGTTCCAGTCATCACAGTTGTTTCGTTGCGCTCTAGCAAATTAGAACATTGATTTTTGTGAGCACAAGGAGGAGGTGAGAAGGTGATCTGCAGAGACCCCCCCTGAGCAACACAGAGCTAAAAAGGACAGAGGCAGCCAGCGGTTGTGCCCCTGCCCAGCCCCTTTCCACAGCAAAAAGCCCTGGGAACCAAGGAAACATGCCTGTGCTGCACTCCAGCTAGAAGCACAGAGGTTGCTGCCACTGGCTTCACATCCTTCCCTTACAGCAATCCTCAAGACATGGCATCCGAGGCTGACCAAATGTGGTCACCTACACCACTGACCTACCCTCAGTGCTCAAGGCTCCCTGTGTTACCCGTGGAGAAAAGCAACACTTGTAGGC
Source organism: Pandion haliaetus (assembly GCA_013401275.1). Lineage (NCBI taxonomy): Eukaryota > Metazoa > Chordata > Aves > Accipitriformes > Pandionidae > Pandion > Pandion haliaetus. Next base: position 91,342 of record VYZV01019998.1, read on the forward strand.
TCTGAGTCAGCCCAGCCCCATCAGAGGTGTCTGAAATAGGGCAGACAAATCCCTGCAAATGCTTGTTTTCCTCCACCTAAATGGAGCCTGGGGTGAGGAGCGCAGATGGAGATGTCTCCTGTTGACGGCTGAAGTCAAGCAAGATGAACCCCACCTGCAGAGATGTTTACTACTGATGTTGTAAAACTAACTGCAGTTTGGAGCACAGTTCTCAGCTGGGGGTGCTGCTCGTTAGTGCCTACGAGGCAGGCTCCAACATGAAAACACGGGTGTTTTCATAAGAGCTGGAGGAATGCAGCACCCAAACCACTGGAACGCCCTTTGGGGCATGAGTTAATGCCAGGTTGCTCTTGGGGCTCACCCATCACACCACCAAGCTGGCACCACTTGAAAGCAAGTGCCTATGACTAACCAGTCCCTGTGCTAGATTAAAACCGTGCTTATTTCTGGCTTTGTCTGCAGATTCGAGTGGGGTGAGCGCGCTGAGACACAGAGTCAGCAAATGGGATAGAAAAACCCTTTCCCCAGGGGTGCTCCAGTCAGTGGGGACTCCAGGGTGATGTGGGTTGGGGTTGTCCTACATCCCCTGTTCCTACCACGGAGACTAATTTGTCCTCCTAAACCCTTGACTCCTTGAGCTTTGAGGAGACACCAGACTAAGACCATTTCTGCCATTCCTCTGCTGGCCTCAGATCATTTCTGGAGACTCTGGGAAGAGGTTTAAGGAGACTACAGGCTTGTCAAGAAGAACATGCCATCACATATACTGCTGTATCTCCTACAGCAAACACCTCTCCCAGTGGGAAGTGGGCTGAGAATGCACAAACTCATGTCAGGCAGGTGACTGAGGAGACCTTGGCTTGTTTCAAGTGAATTTGGAGAAAATTCAGACCAGCTCAGCAGAGCTAAAAGGTCTCCAAAGCCACTCTCTCCCCCTGTTACTTGTTTTTAATTAATTCCTCTGCATCCCTTGGGGCTGTATTTCCAAATAAGTGTCATTCCAGTATTATCAGATAATTGCTAACTGGATGGGCACAGTGGCTGCTTCCCTGCTCTGTCCGAGCCTCGTCACTGCAGTCTTTAACTCCACCTCCAAGTCCCCGTGCTAAACTGCTGGTCTGAAGAGGGTGAAGTGAAAATTAAGCAGCTTTTCCTCAGGAAACAGAGCCCTCCAAGCCTGAACTAACCCTTCCCTCCTGGTACAGAAGCCATTTGCAAGGTTAAGAAGGCCCTGCGGCTCTCGACGTGGCCAAGTGCATGCTCCATCTGCTCCTGCAGAGCCTGGCGGGAGCTGTTGCTTTCTTTTTTCTTTCCCTAAAGTCACAAATTCACTCCTGACAAAGTGTGCTCTCTATTATGGGATGAGAAAACTGCTTTAGGTCAGCTTAGGCACGTTGCGGACCTGCTACTGCACGCGTGATCTGAGACCAAGGATCTCCTTCCTCGGACACAACCAAGCAGCTGGGCAGGTGTGTGAGTCCCTTCATCTCACCAGTCCACGTAGCTTGCTGCTTTCTGGCTGCATTTCCATCTACTTTTCTCCAGTAAGGATTTCAAAATCCAGGATCCCACCTTGGGGGCGAGAGGCGAGGAGCCCTGGGAGCAAACCCTGAGGCCTGCATGGCCGCAGCCTGCAGAGCCTCCTGTCTCCACTAGTTTGTGGTTTGCTTATGCCTTAAAACAAGATTTGGATCCCTTGTAACTTGATTTAAATTGAACCTGTCTCATTAAATGGCTATGTACCCGCTTCGTTGTCTAAACATCTAATTTTCATGCTGCTCAGGTCGTCTGCGATATCTTGCAGTGATGAATTCCATGGGTTAGCTAACAGTTGCATAAAAATACATCTTTTTGTGATGCTTTTCAGCCTGTTTGCACCTGACATGGCTCTTGTGCTGTGACAGCAGTTCCAGATTACTCAGCTTCTCCCTCCATTTCGATTTGCTCAGTCTGCTTTCCCCTCTCGCTTAAGCCCATCCTAATTTCATTCAGTCTCAAGCTGAAGAGCCAGTAGTATCTAAAATGAGTTTCTGCTGCCAGAGGGGGAAATCCGGCTTCGTCTGCTCCCGCAGCTGCCCATAGGCTCGCATGTGGAGGATCTACAAGGGGTACGTTCATGCTGGGTTTGCAGGCAGGAGACATCTGAGCCGGCTTTCCAGCACTGTGGCCGGCTGCGGAGCCCATGGCTTAGACAGGGCTGTGCTCTCTGCTCCACGTGCCGCTCCCTTGTGCCTGCAGCTGGATCTGGCCCTCTGGCCAGGTGGTTCGCTCCAGGGCTGCTTCCAGTGGGCAGAAAGCAAGGTGGAGGTGGTATTTTCCATGTGAGTCAAGAGCCAGCCTTCTCCGCCACCATTTGAGGGGTCCCGGCCCCGCTGGGGGCTGCAGGCAGGCATGGAGGAGAGCATCGCAGCCTGCAGCTACCTGCTGCGGCGCGCGTCGACTCAGACATCTCCACCCAACCCAGATAACTGTGGCGAGCAAATAAGAAAGTATTGATCGGGGCTGCGTAAGGCACTGGCCACCGCCAACACCCCTGCGACCCATCTCGCTCCTTGCACCGGCCACTCCAGCACTGCAGCGCGGTTATCCCGGTGCAGCCCCGGCAGAAGCCGGGCGGTGGGTCCGGTGAGCATCGTGCCTGCCGCGGCGTGGGGCCCTGCCGAGCGCTCCTCTGCGCAGCCTGGCTCACAAATGGCTTTGCAGCAGCCCTGGGAGTGAGCGGCAGCACCAGTAATGTCTCCATGGCTTCTTGTTAGCTGCACTCTAAGCAGGAAAGTGACTGGCCCTGACAATATAATTTACATTGCTGTATAAAACTATCTGTGGAAGCCAAGCTAATTTGTGCCAGATTAGGCTATTTGTCTCAGCCACTGTCTAACGGCACAATCTATCAGAGGGCTGTTTTCAAATATCGCTTTTCAAGCGTGCCCTTGAGAGGCGGGAATTGATTGGGATCTTAGAAAGCAAAATTACAGCAATAACTTAAAAGAAACAATAATTACTGAATCATACCAGTGTCAGCACTCTGCAAAACACGAAATAGCCATCAAACCCCAATCCAATATATTCTGAAGCAAATTTATTGAATGGAAAAAGCAGTTGAGTGAGGCTTTTTTTCTCCCCTTTCCCTTCGCCCCCTCTCTCTCTCCCTGTACATATGGTTATCTCAAAACCGCAAGTGAATGAGTCGATAATTCTTGTCATTGACTGCTCCATTTTCAGAGAGTCAAGAAAAGATCCATTAGCTACCTCCCGACTCGGTGTCTTTCCCCTTCCCCTCCAGTCATTTGCTAGTCTGCGCTCCTCAGGCAAACAAACATATATAACTAATCATCTGTTAAAACGCCGAGTCCCCTAATAAATCTCTGCAACTGAAATACTTTAATGGGTAATTAATTGATCCTGTTCCAGAGGAGTAATAAGATAATAAATTAGACAATATTTCACTCAGTTGTGTCAGTGTACTGCTAATGGTGCTGTAGGGCTAAGCCGAAGGATAATAAATTAGCCAGAAATTAACTGCTAAGAGCTTTCTGCAGAGAAATTGGCTGACAGGCAAGGCTTTGTGATTTAGGGCCCCACTGCCATCGTGGTGCTCTCCATCCCATTTATTTATTTTTTGGTGCTTGCAAACATTAACTCTGGTTCGGAGCTGGCGGTGCCAGGCCGGGGGCGGTGGCAGGGGGGGACGGGCGAGGGGCGCAGCATCCTCGGTGCTGGTCTCCGGGAGCCGGGAAGCGCGGGCAGGCACAGCGTTCAGTGGGACTGGAGAGCGGCAGATTTATTGCAATCTGGTTGCGCTGCATGTAGGTAAATTACTTTTGTGCTGACTATAAAGACTGTCTCTAAGGCAAGTTATTACCCATCCAGCAAACAAAAAGGAAATATTTTCTAGTGCATCTGTCATATTTCACGGGAAGATTTGGCAGAGACATCGGGAAAGATGACACCAGGGGACGTATCCTCGTGTGGTGTAAACCAGCACAGCCCCGCTGAAGTCTGGCCGCTTACTTGAGCTCTGTTAATGAGAGGTTTAAGAGGTTTTTAAACCTGGCCTGCGTGCGCAGCCCACACACACACAAATGTCTGCAGCAGGGGCCGTTGAGTGGCGATGACTTTGATCGTGCCAGAAGCGGCCAGGCTTGAGCAATGCCAGAGGGAGGTGGGAGGCAAAAGTGGGCTTGGGGGAGCTGAAGGTCTCTGGCAACACCTTAGACCAGGGACTGGCAGGCTGGGGCTATCCCAGGGAGACAGAAGACGGACAAAAGGTGGTTTTAAAAAGCTAGAAACCCACTCGCCTTCTCAGAGGCCCTGGATTTATTTCCTACCTACAGCTAAGTGGAGGAAGAAAACAATGATCAGTCTGTGGTGAAGAAATCTGGCTTCCTAGAAAGAAGGAAACATTTGAAGCTCTCCGTTTTGCAGAAGGACCCAAAATATATGACACCTGATTCTAACCTGCAGTTCCGGAGGGTCCATGTTACCCTTGGTTCAAGCCTAGAGTGTGTTTGGAACTAAAGGAATTGAAAATTCCTGCTGAATGCTGAGCTTTGAGTGCTGTAGGACACAGCAGAGCAGATCACAGCTCTCTGAGGAATAGCAGGAGGGTGCCTGTCCAGCCAGGAAGGGCTGGGGTGCAGGGGACAGCTCTGCCCTGCCACCCTGCCCACTGCGCGGCTCTGCCAGGGGCTTTGAGAAGCACAGGAGATCCGCTCCCCAGCCCCATTTACAGCCCACTAATCCCAGCACTTGACAATTTTATAGCCCTTGATTATGGCCCAGCCTGAAACAGGCTCCATAGATCCTCACCCCACCATCAGCTCTTACTCCTCAAAGGAAAGACGACTTTGGGCCCAGGGGCTATGAAGTGAGTTTTGCAAGGAACCTCCTCCTTTTCCTCTTCATTTTGGGCTGCTTTGATCACAGCAAAGCTCAGAGGTACCCATTAGTAAGATGCTCTGGTGTTCCATGGCATCATCCTCCCATTCCCCTCCTCCCCTCCCAGCAGCAAGTCAGCTTCCCCCAGCTTCAAAGGGACCCCCATGACCTCCCTGGCCTCCCAAAACCTGGGCTGGGGCTGGGGCTGCGGTGGGAGCCCTGCATGGCAAACCCTCATCTCTTTGGGTCTGGGAAATAGCAAGAGGATGACAGTCATGTTTCAGAGGCGCTGGGGGAGACGTGTGTCAGGGAAGGAACAGGCTGGTGAAATGCCATGGGAAGCTCCCCAGTGCAGGGGATAGTGCAGATGCCCCCCAGCATCCCACAGTACCCTGCATCCCAACAGAGCTCAGTCCCCTCAGCATCCCACAGCACCCTGCATCCCGACAGAGCTCAGTCCCCTCAGCATCCCGCAGCACCCTGCATCCCGACAGAGCTCAGTCCCCTCAGCATCCTGCAGCACCCTGCATCCCGATGCAGCTCAGCCCCCCAGCACCCTGCAGCCCAATACAGCTCAGTCCCAGAGCATCCCACAGCACCCTGCATCCTGCAGCTTTGCACACAAGTGCGGTAAAGGTGAGCAGCTCAGCAGAGTCACCATGGCCAAGCACCTCTCCTTGGGTTTGCCCTCTCCCGCTCCCCCTGTTCTCCTTCCTGCTGCCTTTGCTTCCTGAGAGGAGGTGAAGAGAGTGATAATCAGCCAGGGCACCAGGAGAGCTCATGGACGAGATTAAAAGCAAATCAAAGAAGAAAAATTGTGGCATGGTTTATGTCTTCCTAATTAAAACCCCGCCAGTCTCCCTTCTCTTCCCCCCCCCTTTTCCAGCTAATGTTACACTAACGAGCTGAGTTTAGTGGCATTTATGTAGATAAAAGTCCTGATGATTGATCTCAATGGCTTGTTAAAATTAGTTTCAGTCCACCATATTGATTTAATTCCATTGCTTGAAAGTGCTAATTAATAATGATAATAAAAGTGTCTGGGCTCATTATTATCAGGAGGCAGGTTGGGAAGGGGATGAGGGGCACAGTGGCTTGTGCATCAGTTGCTCCATCTAAAAATGGCCTTTGAAAAGCTGGTGTGGAGAGGAAAGCAAACATGGCAAGAGAGGAGGGTAGGGGAGGGGGCACGGGAGTTTGGGTTTGCCCTTAGTCAGGGTCAGGTAACTCTGCAGGGTGTTTTTGCAGAGTGACAGTGACTTTGCAACACTGTGGGAACCAAAGACATGGAGAGATATTTACTGGGCTTTCCCTGGGCCATGCCATTCCGCTGCCCGGCCGCAGGGATCGGTCTAGTCCACTCCCAACACCTCCACCTTGGGGACACAAGCACTGGGGGGCTCAGGGGACCACCAGGTATTTTGCATGTCACCCCCTGTACTGTCCCCGAGGCTTTAATCCTCAGGGACTGTTCATGTGGTGCCCTGGTGCCCCGGTGCCCATCCTGCGCCTGGTGCGGGTCCTGCTCCTGGCTCGTCCTCGCGTGCCCCGGCCGGGCAGAACCCCTGGCCAGCGCCATGCTGGGTGGGCTCAGGCACCAGGCGGCTGTTTCCAGACTGCCCGTTAATTAGGCTCCTGTTAGATCTCTTTGTGTTTCCTAAAATGTTTTGCACTGAGATTTTCTTTTTTTTTTTAAAAGACTCATCCCTGGACCAAACTTCAGTGTCAGAGAGCAGCCCTAATTAAGGAATTTGCCGAGAATGCACTGCCTGCGAAATGATGCTCATGCTCTCCTTCAGATACCTGCTGTCTCCAGCTACTGAAGCCTCTTTCCTGGGGAAATTAATTAGTGTAATTAATATATTTATGCAATCATTCAAAGTGCTGATTACAGACAACTGCGGAGAAAACTTTTAACAGTGACAGCCACCTCTTCCTCGGGCTCAGTGGTGTAATTTTTTTGCATTTGTTCATCTCCGCTCTTGGCCAGTCCCTTTGAAAACATCAGCTGCATTCTCCACCATCCCCTCATTCCCTCCCAGGCCTGAGCAGCAAAGTAGCCAGCACCTCTCCCCGTGCCTTCCCAGCACCCTTGCAGGGCTCCCCGGCGGTAACTACCCTCATTTTCAGCAGCACCCAAAGCTGACCGAGCTCCCCGGAGCCTGCGATGAAGGTGCTGAGCAAGGTCAGCCAGGCGGAGAGGCCCAGGGGGTTCCCTGCCCACTCGACTGCCTCAGCCACGCAGCAGAACCGTAACTTCTCATTTTCCTGCTAATGCACTGCATGTGTTTAAAGCCCCACATCCAGAACTAGGTCACCCCCCAGAGGAGACTCTGCCTGCCCTTGGCAGAGGGACCGGTCCGCAGGTGACTTCGGGTTTTTCCCGAGCAAGCTGGCCTCTTCCCGCTGCAGCCCACCGGCCCCAACATGCTGTACTAACGCTGCTGCAGGATTTGTGCCTGCGAAACACGCCTGCCTCCGGAGCGAGCTGGCACCCGCCGGGCACTGCGGCTCAGGAGCCACTCGGGCAGCGAGAAAGCAGGTCGGGGAAGGGCCCTTCTCTCGCCTCTCTTTTCCCCTTCTTTCTCTCGTTTCTTTCCCTTTTATTTTTAAAAATTCTCTCTGTCTTTCTCATCCATCATTTTCTCATTCCCTCTCTCCCATACACAGCGAGCCAGCTAATGGAGTCTGCAGTAATTCAGTCCTCCTCGACAGGGGCTGTAATTTCAATAAATAATTACGGGACTTGATTTCATCTCCCTCCTTCCTGAAATGTGACTGCACGAACTCATCACATGGGGCTGGGCACTTAATTACCAGTGGGGCTTCAGGGTGGCCCCATGGGCTTGGGGGCTGTAGGGTGCAGACCCTGCTTTTCTTCTGAGGTCGCGGACTCTGCTCTTTGAATGCGGTCATCCAGGGCCCAGACCCTGTGCCAGGTGTTTTTGTGGCACGCTTGAGGAGGCTTCGGCATCCTGGTCCGTGCTCCAAGCACCAGCTCTTACTGTGTCCCAAGGACGGGAATTTTATTCCCTCAACATGGAAGGTTCCCAGCTGGGGCCCTGCCTGTCCTCCTGCCCTGCCCTGCCTGCGCTGCTGCCCGCCCCAGCACCAGGAGCCGACGTGCAGCAAGGGCTCATTAGGATAATATTTCCCTTGTCCATAGGAATCATGGGGTGGCCCAGCCAAGCTGTGGGGCGGCAGGGGCTGCGCTGGTGCACCGGCCACCCCCAGAGCCCGGACATGGCGGCGGAGGGTTTGTAACACGGATCCCACCGCCTGCCTGCAGGGATGGCACAGGGGGAATCGTGTACGCGACCCAACAAGACTGACCGTGGCGAAGACAAACCCAAGGCCAGACAAGGCCAATAATTCCCCCAGACTCTGCAGGCAGTGAGACCGTCGATAGCCATTTCTAGTGCCTTTGGTCTTGGCTGAAAACAAAGTGAAGGTCCCTGAGTTCTCCTATAAATGGTAATGATAACACAATTATCATGCAAAACAAAAATTAAGTTTAATGGTGCAAAGCCAGGGTGTACTGTGGAGGTAATTCATATTAATTATGTTTGGATTAAAAGCTTATTTCTTTTGTTAGCATCTGCAAGTAGGAACTTAGCAGTAAAAAAAGCCGCATATAATTACTGCATCTTATGGAGGAGCAGTGTCGAACTTAATGGAGCATCCCCGTTCTCTCTGGGCACCCGACGAGTGGTAATATTTCACATTTTATGAAATACAGAAAAAATAAATTACAGGTTTAATGATTAGCATTACTTGGGCTCGTAATGCAGTGTGATTGGCTACTTCATGTGCTCAGACCTGCAGACTCGAGCAGCACAGGGCTGGGGGGCAGAGCCTCCCCCTGCTCGGCGGCGCACATGGGAACACAGTGCACCCCAACACTCTGCTTCAGCCGCTGCCTGAGCTTGTGGGTTGTTTCTGCCTCTATTTCTGCCTGTGAGGATGACGTTTTGAACAGCAACATGCAAGGCCTGATGGACATGATGCTCAGGTCTGCAAACTGTTATTCTCGCCTGAGGTCGTATCCCAAATGCCTCTGTGCCGCCGTGCAATGCCACCCATCGCGGTGACCCCCTGTGCCACAGTGCAATGCCACTGGTCACGGTGACCCCCCTGTGCGGCCGTGCAATGCCACCCGTCGCGGTGACCCCCCTGTGCCGCCGTGCAATACCACCCATCGCAGTGACCCTCTGTGCCGCCATGCAATGCCACCCATCGCGGTGACCCCCTGTGCCACAGTGCAATGCCACTGGTCACGTTGACCCTCTGTGCCGCCGTGCAATGCCACCCATCGCAGTGACCCTCTGTGCTGCCATGCAATGCCACCCGTCGCGGTGACCCTTTGTGCCGCCGTGCAATGCCACCCGTCGCTGCCTCCCGTCACTGAATCTTTCCCGAGGAGAGCTGCAGGCACAGCTGAGGGTTTGGTTTCAGTGGGGTTTTTGTTTTCGTTTTAAATACACCCTCGGCTGGGTGCCTGCACCGCAGGAGGCAGGTCGCACTGACTTGCCTGCAGTTGGATGGGTGGGGACAAGGTTAATCCCACTGTCATCACTGCCCGTAGTCTATTCACCCCGTAAACTCTCCGGGAGAGTCTCTGCTCCTTATTAGTCTGGAGCCTGATGTGAGACGTGGGTGCCAGCTGCTATTTTAAAACATTTGTGCTGATGACAAGAAAGTGATCCGTGTCTTCCTTTTAAGCCCAAACTGGTTTGGGGCTGGTCTGGAAGTGCTGCAGGGCCTTCAGCTTCTATTTATGAGAGGGAAACGGCCATTCACCATGGAGACCATGGAGGGTGTTCAAAGGAGGGCCTGGAGGAGGCTCAGGGTTTGGGGTGCATTTCAACCGAAGGCTCAGTCTGGTTCTGCGTTTTCCCCGTTTCCCAGTAATTCTGCGAGCTGCGAATTGCTGCGCTCACTACGCCACAGTTTTTCTTAAGGGGTTTAAGTTGCATCGACACCATCATTAGTATTATCTGGTTATTGATCTATGAATTAAAAATTCTATAGCTGGGCCTTAAGGTCTTGATCTAACAACCTACAGCAGCCACCCTGCGTGGCAATCTGGACTGCAGCCCCCCCCAGGGATCACCACTCACGGGGGTGCCCCGGAGTGACAGGAGGGGTGACCTGGGCGATTAATGCCCCTCGTCTACGCGCTGGGAGGCGTTCGCACGTGGACCCTGCTCCGCTCTCCCAACTCTTTCACCCCTGTGCAACCCTCTGGCAGGAAAATGGAGTCACTCCTGCTTTGCTCTGGCAGGAGACCTGGCGAGCCGGCGCTGCAGGCTCTGCCACTCGCCTCTCCTGTCTCGGGCCTGCGGGAGGATACTCGGAGTGGTGACAGTCTTGCCCGTGATGGATGCACCGTGGTCTTTAGTTACAGTCCAGATGACTGAACACTTCAGTCAATTCTTTCAAGTTGAAATCTGGCTGAGGAGGAAAGAGAGATGTACAGTAAATGGCTCCTGTACAGGCAGGATTTGGCTTTTAAATGGAGGGAGCGAGGGATACAGCCTCAGAGGGGAAAGCAGACTGACTTGGCTTCATGGCAAGTGTTTAACAAAACAGCCAGTGTAAAATTGTCCCACTGGGCGATCCCATCCAGGACTGGGAAGCACATGGCCCAGGCCAAATACAGCTTGTAGCTCCAGTTTGTATAGCTGGTGGCTGCACGAGTTCAATTTTTGTGCTATTATTGGGTATCGCTAAGGTGTCTGTTCATACACAACGTGCCAAGTGTCTTTGAGAGGCAGCCCTAATCCCCAGCAAGCAAGGAGTCACCCACACATGGTCAGTCCCCCAGATCTTTCCTGTATTAGGACATCCTTAGTTAGGGAAAAAGAAGAGGTCTCCGACTCCCGAAATAGGACGCAGGCTGTGTCTTCTGAGCTACGCACCAGCAGGATGGGGTGGACCTAGAGGTAGCTGAGGGCTGGCTCCATTTGCCTCAGTACTTTAAATTTAGGGATATTACTATCTTCACATCGCCACATGTCAAGCATTGCCATATCTGACACCATTAATACAACACCTCGCTATCACATGGACACCGGGGGATTCCCCAGGGAAGGGCTTTCTCCCTCTTACACCTCCTGTTGCCTGTTTTCGCCTTCACTCATCGTCTCTGCCCTGCCTGCAAGATTGACTGAAAATACTTGTGGCTCCTGCTCTGTCTCACTAGAAGGAAACCTGTGAGTTCATTGCACTTAATTACTATCCCAGTGCTTTAAAAGCCCACAGGACCTTCTGGGGGTTTGCTCTGCATAGCTCCCTCCTGGAGAGCGGGAACCCACTCCCAAGCGGAGCCCCATGGGGAGCCCCGAGGCCTTGGAGGGGACACAGGAGGGACAACCTGCTCCGGGGCTGTTGGGCCCTGGGCAGCACAGGCCTGATAGCCACGCTGCCATGCGGCAAAAGCAGCAAGCAGGCGACCAGGAGATAAATAACTCCAGCTCGCTGGAGAAGAGCCTCTGTCCATCGACCGGCTGGAGAAATGATGGGGCGGCGGTGGGAGAGGGCGCCTGGGAACCCGAGGGGTCCAGATGTCGGTAAATCAAAGGAGAGCCTTATGCCTCTAACCTGCTGCAAGAGGGGAAGCTGCGCATGGGCAAACACATGCGCGCGTGTGTGTGTACACACATATATATACACGCAACAAAGCAGATTCTATAAATCAGCACTATCCCTGGCTTTCCTTTTTTTTTTTTTGACACTAAATTTTTTTTTTTTTTTTTTTTTTAAACTCCTGGTAGCGATTGCATCATCTCCCTTTCGCTTCCTTCCCCACCCCGCCCCTAGAACAGCACAGATTAAGATAAAGTGATAGTGCTGTGTCAAAGAGTGCTTTACTGCCACACTTGGGATAGAAGAGGAGAGGTTAATTTATCATCGCTGGGGAGAACTGACAGAAGAGAGATATACTACCGAAGGGGGATTTAGCACAGGGCCAAGAAACTTCACACTATTTTTACCATCTGTCACATGCTCTAATAAAGCAGGACAAAATATGAAGAAAGGAAAAATGAACTATCAAACACTGATGTAATGCAGCCCATAAATCTAATTTAATTACTTTGCATGGAGACAGGTCCTCGAGTCCGTGTGAATATACTGGATTTTCTTGGCAACTTAACAACTAAGTGTTTTAATAACATCACACTATAATTTATTCTGCTTGAAACACAAAACCTCTTTTGTGCAAGTTTCTTTTTTTTTTTTTGTGAGAACTGTTAATTTTTCCTGCTAATGTCAAAACTGGCATAAATTCACATGTGAACTTGAAGCCTGACTGTGAAAAAAGGCGGAGGTTAGCGAACGCCTTTTTATTGTTCATTGCTTTATGTGTGTGCTTGTGTGTGCATACATGGGGGGCTGTGCATGCCAGAGAAATAATTGGGCCTGTTGATGACTTAGGTGAAGAGAGTTGTCTGGGTAATTAGATTTTAATATCATGACAAAAGAGTGGGGGAGGGAAAAGTGGGTGTTGGCCAAAAAACAAAAAGTAGAGGAATGAAAAAGACAACAAAAGCCTGTTTTTGTAAAAGGCAGAAGAGGAGGATGAAGGGCTGGGGCAGCGCTGCCCAGGCCAGCCTGCCCGGGCAAAGGGTCTGCAGGGGCAGGGACCTGCGGGGAGCAGGGAGAAACCCAAAAAAAGTAGAATTATTATTCAATATGTGTTCCTGTGAATCCGGATGCAGTTACAGAAATTATTGCTAATAATGAAAGCTATATATCAAAGGTTATAAAATTCCTGTATGCTGGGACACTATTTTTCTAGGCTTTGTTCTGAACCATTAAAGATGACATATTGAGTTTGTGTGCCTCTGTGTTTAGTAAGAGACATTTAAATCTGATTTTAACCTAAACTGGCAATTTTGACATTTCTCTCTGGTCTTTAAAGTAGAAGCTATGATGCCACCGAGCGGGGGGCGGTGGGCTGCCCCCACCCAGCCTCCATGACCTCACGCAGGAGGGAAGGAATGAGCAGGTAATTAATTTGTTAGATCATCAGTGATTCATGTAAAATGAAACCATCAGTCTCTGTACAATTCGCCCTGGGAGGGAAAAAAAAGAAAAAAAAAAGAAAAAAAGGAAAAGAGGGAGGAAAAGAAACGTCTTGAGCCGAAGAGGCTGGGGAGCCTGCACTGAAAGCAGAGGGAGAGTGGTGGGCGTGCAAAGCCTCGCCGGCAGAGCCCGGCCGCGTTTCTTTGAGGCCGCACTGGGACGGGGTCCCCCGGCCGATGTGCACCCTCAGTCCCACGCGCTTGCGGGGGAGCCAGCAGCACGCGTGGTCCTGCCCCCGGCATCGCAGCATCCCCTGGGAAGTGGGATTGTCCCTGTGGGTAGGTCCAGCCACTCGTACAGGATCAGAGAATCAAATAATTCCTGCCTCAGGGTCTCACCGCTGCCTGCGCAAAGTTTATTTAACGTTAAAACTCTGGGGGCTGCCCAGAGCCTGGGCTCAGGGTCTGGAAAAGGCAGCACCCTGCACACCCCACCCCGTCTGCTGCCCTTCAGGCACCTTCCTTTCCCATCTCACTGCTAAACAGTCCTTTAGAAAGGGGGGAAACTGAGGAGAAAAGACAAATTAGGGGCATTTTTTTAGGCGCAATTTGAATTTCTTCTCCCCCTGCAAAAGGGCCATTTAAGCGGGGGGGATGTGAAAGCAGGACGATGTCCCCAGCCAAGGACCTGTCCTCCCGGGATTTGCAGCACGGGTGCTGGTAGGACGCTGGCAGGTGAACGGTTCACCCGGCCCCGCACGGGGTGTCGTGATTTAACGGCCGGAGCTTTGTTCAGAGCTGTTTTATCACACGCACACAGTCAAAACGTCAGATGATTTATGCGACCGAGCGCGCTGACCTGGCCTTCCCGGCTGTATTTAATGCAAGAGAGGAGCCTTGCCACGAACTGAGCTGCCTTCCCCATGCTCCTGCGGGACGCTGGCCGGACACCATGGCTGCCTGTCTCTCGTCCCCATCCCTGGGGAGCTGCAGCCAGGGCAGGTCCGGCCCCAGGCTTGCACGCTCAGGTGCGGGAGCCAAGCATGCAGAGGCGCCAGATTTTGCAGACTTGGGATTTTGCTTTGCTCTGGGCAAGACTCCTCTGAAACTTTACCCAAAACTTGCCTGAACTCAGAGCACTTTTTGTGCAATCATTGATTTTTCAGCACTGGAAATTTTAAAGAATGCAAAAGAGGTTTCCCCCCCTACAGCTCCTGCTGCAGCAAATCCATTTGACTCTGTTGTAGCACCTCAAGGGAGGAAAGTAAGCGTTTAAAACCAGACAAGTGTGGCAGAAGATACTGCTTTGGGGGTATGGAAAGATACTACTCACACATTATTTGCTCAAGGATCAGAAAACTAAAAATTCAGGAAGCTGTGGGTGCTGTGACCCTCTGCACGTGGGAGCCAGCCCTGGCGTGGACCTTCCTGGGGCCTGGCACTGCTCTAGGGTGGGTGCCGGATACCGAGAACCCTTCAGCTTCCGATCCAGGCCGTTGGTAACAGGCTCTCACCTCCCCAGCGTCACCAAGGGCCTGCTGTAATAGATGCTGCATAAATGTAGAACAAACCGCAAATCCTTTTAAGTCCAAATAATCTTCTCCAAACCCAGCATCCCGCCAGCTATATTGAAAGAGAAAAACTGTGGCTGAAAACTCAATATTACTAAACCAGGGGTTTGCTGGGAGACCGGGAGATGTTTGCTTAGCACGTGGATGTATTAGCAAGCGAGACAGCGTTAAGCCCCTGCGGGTGCTGAGCTCGGCAGAGGGTCCCAGGACCCCGCTGCCCCCCAGGAGAGCCCTCCAACGCGCAGAGGCTGCACGCAGGGCAGCATGCGGTGCTTCACTCTCCTTTTCTTAGTTACAACAGAGAAGAAGGGCAAACGCAGTACAAACGGTGTGCTTCCACCCCAGACCGGGCTTTGGGGGAAGGCAGCGATTTCTGCATGCGGGTGCCGGCGGGGGCATGAAGCGGGTGCCGGGCAGGGGTGGGACGCGGGGGGTTGTGTTCCCGGAGGAGCCAGGGTCAGACTGCGAGGCACGGCTCCACAGGCGGGACGGGAAACCCGATGCCCCAGAGCGTGCGCAGCGCGGTGCCACTGACGCCGGAGGAGATGCATTGC
>VYZV01019998.1:111371-240387 GCA_013401275.1 Pandion haliaetus
AGCAACACAGAAATATGAGTAATTGTCCTCCATCCCATTGCAACCTCACGAGTGTCTTTGAGACGTTCAGACAAACGGAGCTTTTACAAACACACTCACAGGTGGGATTTCGGGCACATCCAGGGCTGGGAAGGCAAATACAGTCAGCGTTTACTTATGGGTCTCATTAAGGTTTGAGGATTATTTTGTGTTCTCTGCTGCCTTTTGAAAGCTGTTAGTTTTTACTGGGGGATCTGGCTCCCATCTTTCCACTGCCATGCCTCACCTTAGCCTCTCTCCCCCTGCCTTCCGCGCCAGCCCCGGCCGCTGTGTGCTCCTGCCGGGGGATCCCGGGGGTCCCCGCTTTGCCCGGACGGCTCCCGCTGGCTGCCGGGGGTCCTGCGCGCTTTTATACCTGACAGGTCCTCGCCAAGGAGCCCCTAGAGGAGAAGCCGTAAAAATGTTTTATGTAGGAATAGGTTGGTTTCTGTGCAATAAAACCCAGAGCCATTGAAAAGCAAGCTCCTGTGTAATTACAAAGACAGAGGAGATCACTTCCATATGTCTGAGTGGGTGTGAGGGGCCCCAAGCCCGCATCTGCTCTCTTTGTTCTGGTGGGGGAAAAGGGAGAGAAAGAAAGAGAAAACAGAAGACAGAAAAGGGAACCTGGGGTCTGCTGGAGAAAATGACCTCTCGCTAAACCCTGGCCAGGGCCGTCCTGGCTTTGAGGATCAAGGCACGGCAACATCTGGCCCCAGCCGAAAGCACACTTGATCGATAAATTGTGCTACCAGGCACAAAATCAGAGAGATCTGAGCACCATTCATTAACGAGCTCGTTAAGTGATTGATATGCTTAATTTTCCTGTCAAATGCGGACTTCCCTTGTAAACATGTCAATTGAGAAAAGTTCAAGCTTGTCACTCGGATTTATGGCTGGAATAACATGTAGGTGGAAAAGAGCGATGCGTCCCCTGTGGCCCCTGTTGTTTCCTATTACATGTAGGGCCAACGAACCCAGGTGCTGCAGCGTCCTTCTTCTGCCCTCCTCCTCCTCCTCTCCTCCTCCCTGCCCACAGCTGAGATAACAAAAACAGACCGTCCACTGGAAACACACCAGAACTTGGCCCCAGCAACAATTAGCTGATTAATTTGTTCACCTTGATAAAGTGGAAGGAAGCCTTTAGCTTTTGGGTGCCTTTGATGGGCTGGTGTGGAAACCCAAATCCCGCCTAGTTTTCCTTGCCTTAAATAACCGCATGTTTAACTTAGTGCAATATCCACAATGAGATGGCTTTAGCCAGGATATTTAGCTTAATACCAGACCCATGATTAGACATTTTTAGCCATTACAGCAATGGCTGGCCTTTTTTCCCCCCCTCATGTTCCGCCCTTTTTTCCTGCTCCCACTAGTATCCCATCAGAGTAAGTCCCAGGCCCGGAACGCTGCCGCAGCCTCGTGTGGGTGTAGAACCCCCCAGGCTGGTGCGTGGTGCCAGTGGTTGGGACCCCCAAGCCCACAGCCCCCGCCTCACACGCTCTGTCCCCCCGAGCCTGCGCAGCTCCCTGCGGCACAGCCTGCCGAAAGCACGCAGCCAGCAAGAGACCTGATTTCCCACCCCCCCAGGGAACGAGACCCCCAAAGAGCTCCAGGCTCAGCGATCCCCATCACTGAAGCTGGGCTCTGTCTGCATCCCTGGGGTGTGGGAGTTCATCCATTGCAGCTGAGCCCAGTGCAGGGTCACAGCTCCGTCCAGAGACCACCCCCACGGCGATGTATAAACACAGGCAACATGGAAAGATTTTGCTCAAAATATTTGTTTTTAGGCAAAACACCGGAGTGTTGTATTGTGTTTTCTTTTGTGAGCATTGTGCAAAATGGTTTGGGTTTGTATTTGCTAAGACACAGAGGTGGAGGGAGAATGCGTGAAATCCACGGGATGCCACCCAGTTTTGTTTTGTCTGGGGAGACTTTTGGGGTGCAGCACTGCCTGGACAGGCAGCTCGAGGGCAGAGCAGCACAGATCGGGGTGGAAGAGGTGCATGGGAGGGACATCATCCCCACCCTGACATCCTGCGCTCGCTCAAATCCTGTCCTGGCAGCCAGAAAATCACGTCTGATTTGAGCAACCTCAAACGACTATCCTCCAGCCCTCCTCTCCCACTCTGCAATGAGCACCAGCCCCTCCGTTGCCCACAGGGATATTTTGAGGGTGGTGGGGAAGGTACAATGCCGTACCTCCTGGGAACGGGCACAGGCGGCAGGGCCGTGGCTCTTGGCAAGGTGATGCCGATATGGGTGCGCACGGTGAGCACCATTGCCCTGCCTTTCCCAGGGATCCCCTTCTGGGCCGGGCACAGCTATAAATAAGCTGCTTTGTGACTGATTCATTTTTATTTCTGTTAACTTTTATCACGAAATAGCAGTCATCGAATCGACACCTCGGTTCCCTTGAGCATATTCCCTCTGGTGTCATTTTTTGATAAATGCCAAGAACAGCCTAGCAGCAGGAGACCATTATCCTGTGACATGCTCCACTCTGCTCACATTATCTCTAAAATAACACGGATGCTCACACAAATCCCCGCAGCAGTTGTGACAGGGACCAGAGACAGACCCAGCCTGGCTGGACCGGGGCAAAGCGGCCGCTGAAGCTCGGCCGCCTCTTGCTTTTCCCAGCCGGGGTCCGTTTCAAAGCTGCCTGGCACCAGTGAGCAGTTTTGGCTGACAGTGGAGATAGTTAGAAAATGGTAACGTCTTCCGATATAGGGGAAAAAAATTCAAAGGTTTTAGGTTTTGTATTTTCCACTTTATAATATATTTCAGGCAGATTCCTGCCTCCTCAGGGACTGGAGGAGCCTGAAGCATCGCGGGAGAAGATCAGCATCTCACTGCCAAAACCAGGACTTAAACTTCTCCCAGATTTTGGAGTAATCCCTCCTTCCCTTTTCCTTTTTTTTTTCCCAGTAACACCTCAAAAACCCCACAAACTTACAAAGAAAGAGTAAAAGGTGGGAGGGGAACGCCAAACCCAAACCTAGCACTGTTCAGGTTTCACCTAATCCCCCAAATTTAGATTTTCTTTGTGTTTCTTAATGAGAATCAGGAAAGCTTGAAATTTAATTTGCTATGGAAATGTAATTTTCTGGGGGTGACACGGGGATACTTTTTTTCATAGCAAGATCATAAAAAAGCCTGTTAAAGCCAACTAGAGATTAGGCATTTGGGGTGAGTGGCTGGAAGTGAGCGGCTCATGGCAATTCAGCCTCCTTTCATCCTCGCTGATGGCTCACAGAAATTGGGGGCCGTGCACAGGGGAGGGAGCTGTGGTCGGGGGCTTCCCCACATGGCTGGCAGCACAGCCAAGCGCGCTGGCTTTAGCAATGGTGAAAGAAACCCGAGGCAGAGATCCCCCTCCTGCTTGTCTCCTGCATTTGCCCGATAAACACACTTGTCTTGAAGCGTGCAGGTTTCTGGGCACTCTCTGGGCAACAAGAGTCCGATCCTCTTCCCAGGGATTTGCCATCATTTTGTGTCAACCTTGCACTATATCAGTATTTATTTTTGCTAATATGACACAATTAAAGGGTAATCGTATCTGTACCTTTCATATCATGTCAGGCAAAATGAATGCTGTTAGAAGGATGATACTAACGTGACATGATAGGACGTAGTTAACACGATGAAACGTTCAGATCATATTAATGTAGGAGAAGAAGGGAGGGAGAGCTTTGGTGTGTCTCACCCTTCTTGGGTGGCTCGCTGCGGTGCCCAGGAGCCCGGGGCTCGTCCCTGGAAGCTTTGCTGCTTCCGACTTGAGCCAGTGCCTCTGCAAAGCACTGTGGGTGGCTGGGGCGGACGTGCCCAGGGCTGGGACGGTCATGAGTGACAGAAGAGGGAAAAAACCTCATAAACCACAACTCCTACACCCACATCCCCCTGGGTGATGGCTCACTCGTCTCTGGCTGCTTCCCCTCGCTTTGCCCAGTCTCAGCTCTGAGCATCTCTGACACTTTGCACCCTCAGCAACCCTTTCCATCTAAAACTTTGAGGCATGGTGGCAAAACTTGGAGGAAATAATTAACAATTATTTCACAGGAGAAGGTTCCAGCTGGAGCAGTATCTGGTGGTTGAACATATATCTAACAAAGGATTGTTATTTAAGCAATAACCCTTGAGAAATTGGTCGTTACCAGCATTAAACGACTCAGCCCATTGCCAAGGATGGTTAACGCTCTAATAAACTGGTCATTAACTGCAGTAACAATGAATTTCGAGGGGATTATTGCTATTATAAACCTTAATCAATGGTTTATAACAGCAATAATGTGGTCCTTTCTTTTAATGGTAAGTAGTGCGGCATGAGCAGCCTGCTTGGAAATATTTTCAGTCTGGCTGATAAGACAAAAGCAGGCGTTAAAAGCCCTCCAACTCCAAACACTTTCGGGGAGGAAAAAAGGCCCAGCGAGTTCTGCAGTGAGAGGTAGTGGGGTGGCCGTGGCCTTTGCAACAGGCGATTGTGCCATGGGGGGCACCGGGCTTGGCCGGACCCGTGCCGGCAGCGGGCACCCGTGCTGACCACCCATTCGGCAAACACGCTTTGCCTGACTTAAACCCTGACGCTCGGCAGGATTTGAGTTCATTGCATGCGTCCTCTGGTGAGGAGTGGCTCTGGGCAGAGATGGGAAGAGAGACTGCCTGGGGGAAGAGGATGGGAAGGGGGAGTCAGCCAGCACTGGACATGATGCACCCAGCCACGAACGTGCCAGAGTTCCCGTGGATAAGGACTCCTTCGCGCAGAGGGACCCCAGGGGTGAGCAGCCGAAGCCTTGAAGGGTAAGATCCATCTCTACCTCCGCAAAAGAACCACAAACGTTATTATGGGTCATAAATTACCCCATCTCTTGAAACCCAACTGCTGTATGGTACTTCTGCTGCATCCCCGCAGCCTGAAAATGTCACAGGTCCCTGTTTCCTCTCCTTTCCTTGCTGCTTATCTGGAGACTCCTGCTACCGCCTTTTGTTTGCCATGTGAGACAGATACATTGCTTATTTACAGTGTGAAAAAGCTGGGGAATAGGAAAGGTTCATATTCAACCTGAGGCTGCAAAGAACTCAGGTTAATTAAGGAGATGAGGAAGAAGCCAGCGGTGCTGGCGAGTCAGGCCAGAGAGCCCCAGACCTGGTGGATTTTCCAGAGGGGGTGTGTGTGTGGGGAACCCTTTGCTCCCTCTCTGGGGGATGGGTGAGAGTGTGCACCCAGGGGCAAGGAGCACAGCACTTTGGTATGTGGAGCACCTCTCTGCAGAGGGATGAGAAAGCAGCTCTGGCACACTTCCATCTTGTTTCGTGCCCTGTATCCCTTAAAAAATAATATATGGCAATATAATACGGTAACAACCTGCTATCAGTGTCTTTCCAGAAGGCTTTAAGAAGCATCCCTTTTTCTTGAGCGAGTGGAGCTAGACCGAAGGATGCTGGGTTGACAACTGCCTGGTCTGTGCTTCCTCCCCCAGGCAGGCTCCCAAGAAATCCCTTGTTGTGCCGAAACTTGTCACCCCCCCATCCAGGGAATTATCTCCACTTCTGCGTTGAGAAGTTGGGGGCTCAGGCACCTTTGCTCTTGCTTCAAAGCTCTGGCAGATCCCGGGAGCTCCCAGGGGAGGGCAGGGTGATCTCCAGCAACTTGGGCTGCAAAGCCCCCAGCCAACAAGTGAGTTATAATTATGCTCTGACTTTAATGGAGATTTTCTCTCTTCTGTGCTTGTGATTTTCATGGCTCTTCGGAGCTGGTTCTCAAGCCCTGCTCTTATCTCTGCACTCCCCCAGCTAAGCTGGTTGTGGCTGCAGGAGCAAGGCATCATCCCGTAGTAACCAGGGTGAAAGCATGAGCAGTTTGGGGGCTTTGGCTGGTTTTTGCCAGTCTTCTGAGACCTTTTCCGACATGGTCCTGCTCATCCCTC
Organism: Pandion haliaetus; assembly: GCA_013401275.1. Taxonomy (NCBI): domain Eukaryota; kingdom Metazoa; phylum Chordata; class Aves; order Accipitriformes; family Pandionidae; genus Pandion; species Pandion haliaetus. The sequence continues at coordinate 117,314 of VYZV01019998.1, forward strand.
CTTTGGTTTGCTTGCCAGTGTCCCTCAGAGTGGAGGGGGTGGTTGGTGACTCTTCTCTCTGCACTTTTTTTCAGAACAAGGCTGCAATGGAATAAATTGGAAAGTTTACTTCATGTAGCATGGAAATAAAAAAGCTCATTCAGAAAGTTAATGATTTATTTTATAGTTTCATTATCAGGGTCACATTACTCAATAGCATTTCAAACATGTCATTTGTACAAACTATGGTAATTAAAATTTATAACGTACTTCATCAGCGGCATATGAATCTTTTAGCCAGCACTCTGCTGTCATATAAACAGTGTAATTTCAGCTGCAATTCACCCTTTATTGGCTCTCATTTGTGATTTAACAGCCATCAATGACTGTGCTATAAAGAATAAATTAACCATCCGTAAACCTTATGATGACAGGGACAGTCAAACAGACTTAAACTGCCTCCACCAGACTCTGGTTAGCCAACAGAGATCAGACCCGGGAGGTGCTGGTGCGAAGGCATGATTGCTCCCATCACCAGGGTGCTGGGCACGATGCACATCACCGCGAGGTCCGCGAGCAGCTTCTGAAATGGAGCTTTCTCTCGGCGCTGCCCACAGGGCCTGGCCGGAGGATCCCTCCCCTCGTGTAAGCGGTTTCTTGCCTCGGAGGAGGAGTTTCAGCCACTAACAGCTTTAAAATCCCCTCGCCATCCCTCTCGCTGAGATGCGGTCGCAAGATCGCCGTGCCATTGCATCCCCGCACCTATCGCTGCGAACCCATGGTCCCTGCATCCTCCCCAGCCCCCTCGGTGGAGCGACAGCCCCCAGGGCCACCAGGTCCTCGTCCAGCACCTGGGGAGGCCTGGGGGACTCAGCTGGAAACTCCCCAAAGGCCGGCACCTCTGTTCCCATGGCTAAACCCTGCCCGTTGCTCCTGGAGAGCGGCAGTCAGCCCAGCGCAGGTAGGGAGGGCAAGGGCCAGACGGTGCAAACCCAAACCCCAGCACCTCCAGCCCCGGCAAGCTTTATGGACCTGAGAGCAGATCTACAATGAGCAATTTCTTAATCGAGGGCTCCTTGCAGCCGACAATTATCCAGCAGCTTATTTGCGCCCATCTTTTGCAGAGGGAGCAATACATTTTAATGGGATCCCTCCTATGCTTAGAGCTGACACTGTACAAAGCTAATAAATGATATGGATTGGATTTGTTACTGAGACATCTCCAAGGAGCCTGGGTCATACAGGCCAATAAAATTGGCCTCATAAATTTACCCTGACACACAGGATTACTCCAGCATTGCTGAGGTCACCTTCTCACACTGATTTATTGCCAGCCCATGGGTTAATAATACTGTTTACGGGGTTGTTGTTTTCCCCTACACGTAGCAGATATTAATCAGCGCGTCCATGCCTTTTCAGTGCTCTGGGGGCGGGTGCAGCGCGGGGGAGACGCCAGGTGGGGACGTGGCGGGGAGGGTGAGCCTGATTTATTTTCTAGGCAAGAGTTTTTGTGTTTAAAAAATCTTCCGAAAGACCTCTGCAGGAGGAGGTAAACTTTTCCTTCACCGAGTCCCGAGGGCGAGGGGGCAGCACTGGAAGAGTTTTTGGTGGTTCCTCTTTCTGGGCAGCATCTTTGGCACTTTGTGCTGTGCTTGCGCAGGCGCTGGGAACTTCTGATCCATAGGAGGGATTTCAACATTCAGAAAACCGTAATTCCCACTCAATTTGTTCCTCGGGGGAGCGAGCAGCAGCACAGCGTTCCCTGCACGAGGAGAGCCACGGAGTGGCTGCAGCCGGGCCGCTGCCTCTCCGGGAGGGACAAGGAGGGAAACTGGCCCAGATGTTAAAGTGGAGGCAGCAATGGCACAAGCACAACACATCGAGGGTTTGCTGGGTGACGAAGAGGTACCTTCATTTCAGGTTACTCCTCACCTGCGTGCCTGAGGTGTAAATTTAAGAGAGGCAGCCAGATTGCAGAAAAGCCTGTAGACTTTTCCAAACCCCACTGAAGCTGCTGCAAAGAGTTTTGCTGCCTTCAGTATGCCCAGGTGAAACGCTACTCAGCAAGTACTTGTTTTGCAGGATTTCACTGTTTTGCTGCCAAATAAGTATTATTTGACACCTCCGGGTGGGTGGCACATAGCAAGCCCCAGTGCTGGTACAGGGCTGGAGCAGCAAAAAGCGTCGGCCCGAACCCCGCCTCCCTTCGCATGCAACAGCAGCACTTACAGCTGACACGGAGAGAAGCAAAGCATCCTTTCCTTGCCACAAATGTGCTTCAGAGAGCTACACAAATAAACATGTCTTAAAATTAACCCAGCGGACTGCAAGCATGTCCAGATTTCCCCAGGGACACTTCAGTCCCCAAATGCAGGAGGGATGGCTTCCTCCCCGGGGTTCCCTCCTTCTCCTCGCGACTTTCTCCCGGGGTTCCCTCCTTCTCCTCACGACTTTCTCCCTTTAACCTGGTAAAAAGCACTTTGCAAACTGGCTTCTAGCTCCAAGCTCCTGTCCGGGATGAAACCCGGCTTGAGAGAGGCCCCAGCACTGTCCCCTGCTGCACTTCAGATCGGCACTGGGATACACTCTGCTGAGGCCAAGTGCAGGCAGACTCTCTCAGCCTGGCAGCATTAACAAGCTTTGCACCCTGGAGAAATTAAAATTTCCCTCCAGATCAGGCCAGACCAGTCTCTGCAGCAGCGCCCGATTGCTACAGATGCCATACGGCCTGTGCTCCTCTTCTGCCCCACTGAACCCCTGTTTTGATGGCTTAAATAGCACCCAGGTTTTATGAAGGACTCTGTAGGGGGGATTTCATCCCCACTGTGTATCTTCTCCAGGGGAGCATAAAACCTCTCCTTCCCAGGCTGCCGAGCGCAAGGACCTCCTTCTCCACAGAAGAGCTTCTGTGTGCCTAAATTCATTTAGAAGGGAGGAGGTAAGAGAAAGGCAATAAAGATAGCAAATTCTTTGCCCGACCAGAGCAACTGTCGGTGTGCCGGAGCTGCCAGGCTGGTGGCCGCCTGGCAGGAAGGCAGCCACAAAAATGAAACTGGCACTCCGGCAGCTCTGAAGTTTACGCTGGAATTTAGACAGAGAGCACAAATCACCGTAATCTCCCGGTGAAGAATCACTGGCCACGTCCCCCCGAGCACCTTGCCTGCCTGGAGAGGGAGGTGTTCAGATACAGCTCATGCCTCTGTGCAGCGGGGAAGAGCCTCCGTGCTGATGAGCCCTGGGGGCATCGGGCAGTGGCTGGTAGCCAGAGGACCGGTGCGAGAGCACTGCGGCCCCCCTGGGGACCGGCATCCCCCTCTCCGGGAGGGACTGTCATGGACTCTGGATTTGCACATGCTTTGCAGAGCAGTGCTCCTGCTTGGGCACACGCTGCTTCGGCCCATTCCATTGCTGCTGGGCTGGGAAGACGCCCGGCCCGCAGGCTCGCAGCTCGGCACGGGCATCCATCTCCTGTTGCAACAACAATAAGACAGCCTCGTGCCAAGCTGAGCTGTCACTGCAGATGACGCTGAGGTAGAAATAAAGTGTAAGCGAAATCCAGACACTTGGTCTCATTACTCCCTCCCCCACATCCTCCTTTTTTAAAATCTGTGGGAAATGAGCTTCAAGTTAAAAATTCGTCGAGAGCCCTGAGCAGTGAGAGCCAGGTGATCGCGAGGGCCGGGGGAAAGCGCAGTGGTACCCGAAATGAAACTGAGTGGCGGAAATTGCTTAGACTTACAGAGAACAAACTCCACGATATGAATTATGGAGTATTAATTCCCAGCCAGCTTCAGCTCCACACTTAAGGTCTTATTTCTATAGAAACTTGCTGAATGCAATAATACTACAGGACCAGGCTTTGTAGCGCAGCTTCCACTGAGCAGGCTTGGATTTAAACCAGCTACTTACAAATGAAAAGCTCACGGTGTCGTTTCCCAGGCCCTGGTTATACTCTCCTAGGACAGGCTGTGGTCCTGTTTCGCAGTGGGCTGTACTTGATGCCCAGATGCTGCTTTTTCTTACAAACTTGCATGCCTGTATGCCACACTAGCATGTCACAAGAATAAGCCCATATATTCCATGAAAAAGCATGGAAAAACAGAGCCTAGAGAGTTGTCTTCTCTGCCCCCCAGTTCTCTCTGTTTGCACTTCTGATTTCCTGTGTTTGCCGGAGCTTAAAACCCTGCAGCAAGAATTGCCTGCATGGAGCAGCAGGAAGGTGGGGCAGGGCTGTGTGTCTGTGTGTGTCCCTCTGTCCCTGCTCGGGTGATGTTTTTGGAAGTCCCCTCTGTCCCTTTCTCCAGCTCAGGGAACAGCACCATGTGTTTACCATCCCGCAGCCGAGACCTGGGGCAGCCAGCCTTGCTCCTGCTGCTTCGTGTTATTTTCATCCTGCCATAATCGGAGGGGACAGGTGAGATGTGCTTCAAAACACTGTAATCATATTTTAAATGGAAATGAAATGTGTGAATTAAATGTAAATTACGGCAGAATGGAAGGACAATCACTATTAGTTAAGGTCTGACACCTATTTTTGCAGACCTTTCCTAAATGCCACAACTTGTTTCTCCGCACTTGTGACGAGGACTTGTAATTACGTGGCAGCTGCTCCTGCAGCCGGGTGGATGGTGGGTACCAAGGGGGGGGCCTGTGTATTTTAAATAGCTATAGACTGCTTGTTGGTTCTGTGAAATTATGAAGCAGCAATGATATTTTTATTCAGGAGCCATGAAAATAAACCTTGGTGTTTTCCCCCTGAAAAGGTGAGGCTGTAATACAAAAGGACGTTTTTATAGAGTCAATTTATTTAAGGGTTCCCCCATTTGCTTTTATATTGGAAAAATATGTGCCCTGCCAATGAGCTGAAATTTCTTCTTTATCTTAAATCCCTACCCCACCTCCTCTGCGCCACTGGCTATTCCTGCAGCTTCGCTGTACCTTGAAGCCTCCCAACAAAGTCTCACTTCATTTTTCACAACAGGAAGCATCCACAGGCCCTCGCCAGTCATGGCACTGGTGTGTTAAACATGGTACATGCAGACAGGCAGAGACAGCCCCTGCCCTGTGGATGCTGCAAAGCAAAGCAGCAGCTGAAGAAGCATTATTATTCAGGAAGGGAAGGTGAGTCCCAGCGAGATCAGAAGTGACACTCTGGGTCTGTGGCACAGTCGAGGGACAGCCTCCCTGCCCAGCACAAGTTGACTACAATAATGAGACAACTTACGCGCAGTGAAAACGGTACGTTGTGGGAAAAAATAGCGCCGAGCAGAAACTGGCGGCACGCCGCTCCTCGGGTGACATCTTTGTGATTCAGAGATTTCCTCCTGTGCCCGTTGTTCTGCCTGTCTCCCTGTAAAGATAAAACATTTACTGTTCTCATTATCACTGGGAACTTTTCAGCTAGGAAGAAAGAGAATCTTTGTCCTGAGGAAGCCGAAAGCTAAGTGCTGATTTAATCTATTATTAATACCTGGGGCTACGTGGCAAATTTTTTATTTTCAAGGTACTGGACAGTAAATAGTCAAATGAAAACTGATAGCGCTGAGACCCTGAACATATTGTCGTGTTGCTCTGATGTGTATGAGCTTAGGTGATGAAATGCCCAGCTCAGGGCATCACAGGGGGTGCACAAATGTCTTTATGGGCTCTCAGACATCTCGCCACACTCAGAGCCTGCCCTCAGCCAGGGGCTAGCTCCCGTCCTGAGGTACCTGCCAAGGAGCGATGGGAGCCGCGAGCATCCCTTCTGCTTTGGGCACCTTACGAGGATGAGCCGAGCATGCAGGAGGCGAAGGACAGCGCATGCGGTCCCTTCGCCCGGCTGGGGGATGCAGCAGTGCCCGAAGTGCCCACTCCCCGGCCCCGGAGCTGGCAGCCCCAGTGGGGACGTGGCTGCTGACAGCATGTCCCAGCAGCAGGGCTGGGAGAAGAACCAGTTTTTTTTTAATTTCTCAGATTTCCTTTCCCTGTTTCAAAGCAGAAGGATATTTAGGCTTAATTTCTTGCAATATTGCACTAGGGGAAATATATCATCACATGTTGGGATAATCACAACATTTAATTCTGGTTTCAATAGTTCTTACAGATATATATATATATAGTACATGGAAACAAAACGCTTTTTGAAATGGAAAAAACCCCTATGCCATTTAATTCCTAAAAGGTCAAACTGAAATGCTTTGGCCTTATCGAAATGATTTTCTCCTTTGATTTTTCTTTCCAAATGCAATTTCATCAAAATCAGTGCGTTTCCGCAAATGTTTCACCTTTGGTGAAATGGCATCTTCTGACAGAGAAGTGTTTTGTGGAGAAATTTCTGACCGGCTCTTGCCGGGAACGAGCCACCCGCTGCGGTTGGAAGGGAGGAGCGAGGGGTCTTGCCGGCACCCAGCCATGAGCCCTGGCAGCGCAGACGAGCTCCGGGCAGGACTTTTTAAACTGAGTTGTTACGGCTGGAGATCAGACGCCCGGAGATCAGTGCAAGGGCTCGCCCCGCTGCTCGCCCACTGCCAAGTGAAGGCGGCCGGTCTCAGGCAAAGCTCAGCCCATGCTCGAGCGAGGCGCCGGATCGGGCCCTGTGGCACGGCAGCGGGTGCCACCCCGGCGCTGTGAGAACAGCCACGCGTTTTCCCCTCGCAGCCGTCCCTGATGGGGATGATGCAGGGGGAAATGTCTCCCATTCCTATCAGGTGATTCACTGCCCTGGCCCCGTGCTGAATCCTCCCTCCTCCCCGAGTGAGAGCTCTGGGAGGATCCAGAGCCTTCCTTCCTATTTTTACAAAGCTTGCAGCATTGTCAGAAAGGAAAGGGTACCATCTGGTTAGCCCTTGTTTACTGCACACCCTGCCAGTTTGAGCTTATTAATCATATTTACCCAAGTATCTTAATTACTCCCTGTCTAGCGACTTGCCTTGCACTCAGCTGTTGACCCGCTCCCCTCCCCTCTCCCTCGCTCTTTTTTTTTCTCCTTCTTTTTAATTCCTTTCTATCATTAATCACAGGAGCAGCGTGGGCAGAGGAATCCACGGCTCGCCTTTTGCTGGCAGTGGTGTTGCTCTCACCGCCGACGGGCTGGAGTTCACCGCTGGCTCCTGCCAAACTTCGCAGCACGTCCACGGGGCTCAGAGGAGGGCGGGCAGCGTGGGCAGCGCGGGGGTCAGTCCTGCCCCTGCCTGCAACCGCCCCACCTGGCTGGGTGCACGGGGCTGGGGCTGCCCGGGCTCCCCGGCTGCCGTGCTGGGGCCGGCCGTGCCGGGGCACGCCGGAGGGTGTGAGCTTGTGCGAGGAGACACCATTAAAGATGGTAATTTGTTGATCCAGGCTCTCCCGGCGCTCCAGTGCGAGAGTGGCACCGTTTTCTTTACGACCTCATAAAGTCACAGCCGAGAGGCCGATTTGGAAAACAAACTGCCTCAGGTTGACAGATAATTAGATACAGGGGACATATTATACGCCTTTGCATATAAATGCGCTCTGAAGCACATTGGTTCATCAGAAGTTTAGGCTATGGCAGAAGCAGGTACTCCCGGCACATCAGGATATATGTGCTGGTGCAGCCTTCAGACGACGGCTCCATTTTATGGCCCTTTCATCTCCTGTTCGCCAGTGTGCTGTGAGCGTGGCTGCGCTTCGCAGGCAAAGCTGCCTTGGTTTGGTTTGGTTTGGTTTGGTTTGGTGATTTTTTAGCCCAGCAGCCTTCTGAGCTTCCTTCTTCCCACAAGACAGGGCTTGTGTTCTGCATCTTGGATTTTATGCTCCTGTGCTTGCAGCGGGGAGGAGTGGCTGAATGTGGCTTCATTACTATTATTACTATTTTTGTGTTACTATATCATGTCCAAACCTCACTCTTCCCGAGAGTGAGCCCGCTGAGAACAGCGGAGCAATTCTGAAATGACACGGTCCTTGTATTTATACGGCAATTCAGCATCCTGCTCTCCCAGCCCCCAAAGCACGAGGTTTCAGATATTAAAACAAAACAAAACAGTTGGGTTTCTTTTTATGCACTTCAAGATTTGTGTCATCCAGCCGTGTTGTCAAGCTTTCAGGGTTTGCTTTTCCAAATGAAAGCCAAGATTCCCGTATGACCACGGTTCCTGCTGGTGGTATTTTCAGAGCATAACCTCAACTTGCAGGATTTGACCAAATTTGCCATGCATAGCTGCATACCCCTCTGCTAACCTTTCAGTGGTTTCCTCCCCCTCCAAATCAGACCTGCACCTCACTAAGATAACCCCTCTTTCCCAGCTCCCCCCACATATGCCTCAATTTTGGGGGTAAGGCAGAAAATGTCTATTAAATGGCCATATTTCCAAGGAAAGCTTCACTATCAGCCCTTCTCTCCCAGAAAGGGGAAATAAAAATGTGTGTGGGAAAGATAAAGCTGTCAGAAAAGGAAAGGAAGAAAAAACTCCAACCCCAAACGCCCAGCAGCCCCCATGGAAGGAGGTAATATAAACAGAGTTGCTGTCACTTTGATGAATTTTATCTTTTGTTAATTAGGATACATTGATTTAAGAGTTGTCCAACCAGATAGACCTCTTTCCTTTCCCTTCCCTCGCAAATTGCAGCCCAAGGTGGTGGCAGTGCATTTGCCTCCCTGCCTTTTATTGCTTCCTTCTTCAAAGACCACCTTTCCACTTTCACATCAAAAAGGAACCTGGGCAAAGCCGCCCAGGTGACGTTTCAGAGCTGGCAACGCTGTGGCTTCAACGTGCCTTTGGTGGGGAAAATGCTGGAGAGCTGAATGTGCTGCTGGGTATTTCTGGTATATCTGACATTTGCACCCGCTTCACCCGAGGCGTGACTTAAACTGGTTCTGTTAACGTGTCCGTGGGGATACTGGAGGGTCAGGCTGGAGGAGGCGCGGTGCTGTCCGGCTCCCACCATGGCTGGGTGCAGCAAGCACTTGGGAGCACACAAACCAAATGGGCCAAGCGGGGAGCAAAGGCCACTACTTTCATCTACCACCTGGGGAAAACAGGCCAGGGAGGCTTCCACAGGGAGAGTCAAGACCAGGGCTCCAAAAAAAAGCCCAGCACGCGCAGCCGAGGCCACCTCTCCAAGTGCACGTGGGCCCTGTGTAAGGAGCACACGGACTAGTAAGATTTTTCCAGGGCTCATGAAAGCATGGCCCCACATGCTTTGCCTGGGCCGTCCTGGCGGGAGGCTGCAGAGCCCCAGGTGCTGGTATTGTTTCCCCGGCCCCGGCCCACTTTGCAGCTGCCCCAGCTCCATCCTGCTTGGGCAGCGGCAAGTAAAAATCATTGGCTTTCTAACTGGATCCCTCTTAGCAAGGGAGGATTCACCCCCGCTTGGCATCCCCTCCCTTTGGCCTTTGGGAACCGGTGCCCCCGTTATTCTTGCCCCCTCAACAGCCGTTGCTCCGGTGAGCCATGGCTTTACGATATTTGCATCAGCGACCTCCCCTGCTCCTTCCCGCCGTCCCCGCAGGAGACTTCCAGGCTTTGCAGGTTTCCTTGCTGCCTCTTGTCGTCACTTGAGCACCAGCGAGTCCGAAGGAGAGAGGGGAGAAAAAGTGCTGTGCTGTGTGGATTATTGTGTGTTTGTCATGTGGAATGGTATAAGCTGTAGGTACAGCATCTCCCAGCGGTGATTTATGGCCCCTGTCAGACAGCACCAGCGCTTTGTCTGCTGTAGCGTGGAGGATGAATGCAGTGCTGTCAGCCTGGGCAGGGCAGTCTTTCTCTCGCTCTGCTCCGCACACTCGCTCCCCATTTCACGCCACTGAACATAAACAATCTTTTGTAAACCTGACAGTCACACTTGCTTCTTTGGAAACATAAAGCAGGAATGTATGACTTGGCTTTCATTACCCAATTTCCTAGGCTGTGCAGAAAGCTCTCCCAGGAAGACAGGGAAGGGGAGACCCCAGAGGACCAGAGTGATCCCAAAAAAGATAAAGGGAAGGGATGCACCTATGTGGCACATGTATGCCGACACCGGCCGTGAACACATGTGCCCACACACACGCGCGCTGCGTCATGATTCATGCACGTATTCCCCACTGCAGTTTTGACACACAAATGTGTCCTTCACAGACGGAGCTACATTGCGCTCCTGGAGCAATGCACATTTCCTACCTCAATTGTTGCCGTATATCTTCCTCCCTCGAGCAGAAAATCTAATAGCAGTGTAACACTGGGATCACAGCCTGCTCGGTAATGGGCTCTCACGTGCCTGCTGGAGGTAACAGAAAATCTTACAAAAACTAATGCACTTTTATCACTATTAATAATAATTGTAATAATTCTGTATGTGGGAAGTGCCCAAAGCTCTCTGTTCAAATTCAGCTTTTCCCAAAGCTAGGAGAGGGTGTTGAGAAGTTACGGTGGGAAATGGGTAGAAAGGCAGGGTAAGAGTCAGCACCTCCAGCATGATCGAAGCATCAGGCAACCGGCTCCTGTCTGCACCATACCCCAGGGAGTACCAGGGCTACTCGATGGTGCAGGAAAGGTGATCGGTGAGCCAGGCCCTATGCCTGGTGCAACCTGCTTTTAACTAACGATATGGGTATAAGAAACTCTGAGAACGGGAGCACTTAAGAGTGGGGTAAATGGACCGTCTTGTCTGAAGTGCTAACGGGGATATACGCACTCGTGCTCCGCCTGCGGAGCACAGGAACCCACCCTGCTGTTATGGTTAGTGGTGAGATTTAGCCACTGGTGCAAAGCACCATGAATTTAAAACCTGCCAAGGGGCAGAATAAATGCTGTTGAGCTTGTGGATGCTACAGAAGGCGTGAGGAGCAGGTTCCGTCTTGGTCCTACTGTGATTTACAGCTCCAATGCTGAGCAGGAGCGTGGCTCTCGCGCAGACGGCAGGCAAGGCCAGGCAGGCTTGTCCCTTTGTCAGCGGGGACACCAAGGTGCACGTTGCTCATTGCACAGAGCTTGGCCAGGTCTCCGAAGGGATGTGAGAGGGGACAGACCCTTCTCACGAGCAGTCACCAGTCCTTTGGCGGGGTCCCCTGGCCATTGCTTGAGGCTGGAACTGGATGCAGGAGATGAAGCCCAGACCCCTCTCTTGGAAAGATTGTCTTCATGTCCCCTCCCGCAGTAGAAGGGAGCACTTTCTCTCATGTTTCTGGAAACTGAAGGAAGAAAAATGCGTGACTGCGTTTTGGCTCACCCGCACACCAGCATGAAGAGCTGCAGATAGCTAATGGGAAACCAGAGATATCGCAGCACTGCAGGACCTGCCGGAGGGCAATAACATCTCAGCTACAACCTTCCTGATGTTACGAATCGGCAAACAACATATGACTTTCCCATCTGGGGGCTAAAGCTACCAGCTCCTCTTTAAAGTGGGAGGGAGCCAGGATAAAAAGCAAAGAGAGAGAAGCTCTGGCCCCTGCGTGCCGTCCTAGCTCCTGCTGCCCCCAGCACCTCACTTTTCATCATCATTGGAAGAAGCTTGCTGGATCCGCTCAGCCCTGGGGGTGCCCGAACAAGCTGCCGGTGCCCCACCGGCTTCGGGCCGCGCCGAGCGAGCCATGCTGCCGTGCCATATTTTAGAAGAACAGCTGCAGCCTTGCTGGGAACATTTCTTCGCTGACGCGCTCCTTCCGTTCCCGGCTTTGGCACTCCGCGCTCTGTCCTCTCAAATCCTTCCCTGTGACTTTGAGATCAGGGACGCTGGGCGGGGGGGCGCGGCGGAGGAGGGAAATAGCTTGCAAATAGTTTGCTGTTTTCTTTTCCAGATGGTTTGTTTTGGAAGTTCCTCGGTGTAAGCCTGAGTGCTGAGTCTTGAACATCTGCTGAGGAGGAGCCCGCTTGGTATAAATGCGAAGAGGCTGCTGAAAGGGCACATTTTGGGAGGGTCTCACTGCTCCCAGCATGGCTCAGCGTGGGGGCAAAGGCTGCCTTTGCATCCCGAGGTTGCAGGAGGGCATGCAGGCTCCCCGTGCCCTGTCTTGCACCCTCCTCTCTGTTAAACTCCACAGCTGCACTTTGGGTATGATTCGCGGTGTGTGTTAGTGTGTGTCAAGGACACCTAGAGCTTAGGGAAACACACCCTTTAAAAAAATTTGCATAAATCTGAATAAGCAAACAAGCTGGTGTCTCATACTGTGGCCTTTTCAATGGCTTTGAAAACAATTATTTATACTTGTGAGCACAATCAAATAGGTATTTTAGTGACAGCGCTGTCTTCTTGCGTTTGGCTGCTGAGAGAGTAGATCTATTAAAGGCTGGGATGGTTGAGGCTGATCACACTGGAGGCCTGCAGGAACCACAGAAAATATGAATAACCAGTTCAAGGGATCAGTGACAGGAAAGGAAACTTTCCTGGCAGGTTGCTATTTAAGTCTGTCTGTTCAGGGGTGACTCGTTGTTGCCACGACCTCATGGAGAGTCTCCGCATTTGTGTAAGTGCTGCTGGGCTTGCCGGGTGCTTCCTGCGGGAGGGACCAAACTGGCCGGGCGGATCCAAGCCAAAAGTGACACCGAATCATTCATTCACGAGTAAGAATAATTGCAACAACAGATGATGCATAAAAAAAAGGCAGGCAAGGCTGGTGAAGCCTGAGTGATGCTCTGAGCGGTGCTTGGTGCCCGGTTTGAGAGCTGGATGGGTTACGAGCTCGGGACCGACAGTCGGGTTGTCGGCGTGGCTCATGGGCTGATGTTCCCCTCCTGCGTCCCTCTCCATACGAGCCTCACTGCTGAGTTGTGTCTTGCTGCAAACCCACGAGCGAGACCCAAGACATGCTTTAGCATTGCTGTGATTCTCCTTCTGCAGATTCCTCCCTCAAAAGTCCATAGTATTCTTCAACAACAGCCCCAAAACCTCCCAGAAAGCTCCTCCCTTAGGCTAGTCTGATCCTGCATGTGCCTACGTGTACAAATACAAGCATATGTATATGTACATACATGTCTGCTTTGAACGCGAAGGAAAAGCAATACTGAGGTCCCTTGTAGTGCTTTGCAGTGAGAGACGCATAAACTACCAATGTGGGAAGGATTTTTTTTCTTTTCAGCTCTGACCCAAGTATTTTAACAAGAGGCACCTTCTCCAGCCAGCAACTCTGATATTACCATGGAGAGAGCAGAATTAGACGGCTATGCCAATTGACAGGGCATCTCTTACACTTTACACAGGATTTTAATTTTAATGAACCCTCAGTGGCTGCAAGGTTACATGTTTAAACCCATTTCACCCTCCTCTCATCATACCATAATCATAAATAGCGCTGGCTTTAGAGGTGCTGTGTTTAATTGAAAGTTCATTTGCAGCTTCCATCAATTTGCTTTTCTATCCCCTACAAACAGGCTATCATTTTACTTAAGAACAAAACCAGAAATCTAATGTAAAACAAGCTGTTTGTAAAGAAATGATAATTAGATGACCGGTTTGGAGGGCAGTGTACTAAACAACAATTCAATTATGTTGTTGTCTGATGTTTTTTCATAACAAAATAATTGGTTGCTGTATGGCAACTTCTGAAAAAAAATGGGACCAGCTGATCCTTCTGGTGATAAGTGCAGCTGGGAATGGAGGATCCCAGGTGCCGTCAAACACTGCTTGTACTTTCCTGGTACTTTGCAGAAACCTTAGAGGAAAAATACACATTGAGGGGAAAAAAACTATCGAGCAAATTGTTTAGGCCCTTCCACATACCTGGACCTCCTTTCTCCTTCCCAGAGACAAGAGAGAAACCAGACAGGATTTGGTAAAGCCGAGGGAAGGGAAAAAACCGGAAAGGATTTTCCCTGAAATAAATAGGCTGATTTGCTGTCTCTGCGCACACTGACATACATACCCACGGACACACGTACAGATACGTGTACCTTGGCCATGCACCAGGGCTTGGCTTCAATGCTCAGCTCGCTCGGTGCAAAGGCCGGAACAAAATCTCTGTTTCCAGAGCCCAACAAGACCACACGGACCAGGGCTACTGCCCCTGCTCGAGAGCGGGGGCCAGACCCCCAGGGGCAAATCTGCTTGCCCAAGGTCGTACAGGAGGTAAGAGGGTTGTACCACAGACACCCTCTTGCACCCACAGAACTGCATTGCTTGGTTGAGTTCTAGCCTTCAGCTATTTATTCCCTTCACCATTGAGCTTTCCTCTAAATTTTTGCTGAAGAAACCCCAACTCTTATTTGAACTGGGACGACTGTTTGCAGCTGGAGCTACACATACGCCATTGAATTTCCAGCCGGTGCTTTGTCACGCAGGCAGGTCCCTGCTGCCTCTGCGTAACGCCAGGTGACATCCTGAAGCTCCAAGGGGACCAAAGACTTGAACGCGTTCTGCTGGGGTGGTGACGACCACGCTGCCCCGTGCCTCCTTCTGCCGGGGGAACGGGTCTAATTTCCCCTTTTGCAACCAGCAGTTTCCTGCAGCCAGGGGCTGCATTTCTTACCCAACACATGCCTTTCAGTTAATTGCAACTTCTGTTGAGTTTTAATGTTACTGCTCTGTGCTAAAGGATCCCTCTTAAGCTGCGCCCATCCCAGCTGGCATCGTTTCTCCCCATCCCACATGGGGGGAGCACACTTATTTCCATGGGGAGAATTGATTATTTTTTCCTGCAGCTGCACACTTGCTGTACACAGGAATTATGGGTCTTTCCACACCTGTGAAAGAAACATTATCCTCAGCCTTCAAGGGTGAAGCATCTTATATTTAGTTGGACTAAATAATGATTCTTCTCTATCTTTCATATCAGGATTTAAGAGCACCCTGGAGCTACAAAGTTTATTAGAACCCATAAGAAGAACTGTACCATAAACGGGACAACCGTGGCCATAAACCTGCACCTTGAAGTTGTAACAAATCCTGGGATGTTGAAGTAGGACACAGTCTTGTCTCAGTCAGCAGAAAGGAAAAGAAAAAAAGGAAAGAAAAAGAAGAAATGCAAACTTAAGCAGAAAAGAGGCCTGGAAATATAGAGGAGAAGAAAGGGAAAAATAATAATAATAAAGAAAAGCACGCTGCTTGCATAGCCCTCTCAGCAGGAGCCCTGGGATAGGTGCCCACATGATAAAATGCAACTCAGATTAATGGGGAGAGAGAGAAAGGGGAGCCTGAAGGAGGAGAGGGAAGACAAGGTGAAAGGAAGGAGGTGCTGGGGGGATTTATGGGGTGCTTATGCAGGGAGGGTCATTTGCAGCAACAGAGGTGATGGGCTGGTCACGTGGCTCAGCTTGGCAAGGCGGCAACGGCTGATCAGGTGAACGACTCGAGCCATCCCTCCTGTCACCTTTGGGTGAGACCCAGTGCCAGCAACATGGATAAAGAGCTGGAGGGGATAAAATGCCGGGGATTTGTGACAGAGGTGGGGGGATGCCTCTGAGCAGCACTTGCTGTGGGGTGAAGGATGTGGTGTGAAATTGGATCAGAGACCCCTGGTCGCCTCTGAGGACACATCACTTGGTTGCCCTGTGCCTCTTCTCCATTGGGTTTCCTCTCTGTAACTTTTCTATTTTATTTTATTGTCACTTATTTAGCTTGCATTTCCTTCCATTGGTAGCCAAAATCTTTTCAGCATGTCAGCCTCCAAGCTCTCTCCATTTCTACCCCTCATCCACACCCGGGGAGGCTGAAGTGTTCTGGTTTGGATGTTTTCCGCCTTCTGCAACCGTTGCAGACACATGATTCGGAGATGCCAAAGGACTCCTGGGATTTCAGGCAATTCGGGCAGGCTCTGAGCCACCCTCCTGCACGCTACAGAGGCTGCAGAAGCCAGAGAGAACCCTGTCCCTCCCCTCCAGCCTTCACTCTTTTGTCACATCGGGTTATTTTTGCTGCTGTTGAATAGATTAAATGACAGAGGGTTTTTTTTTAAGTAATTGAGTTTTATTTTGGAGAGGGAAAAATGGAGAGCTAAGTGGGAAAAGGAGGGAGATAGGAATAAACCACACATCTTTTTATATAGGATCTACAGTTAATTCTTAATTAGAACTGACAGATGCTTCTCCCATAATCCTATTCCCAACATGTTCTGTTTGCTTTGTTTGGCGCTGCATGATACATGGTGGCATCGTAATGACCTTTCGCAACTCCTCCTGGAAGTGTTATTGGCACTCCAATGATTTATTGCATGTTCCAGTTGATTACTGGGCCATTTGTCAACATTTTTTTTTCGCTCTCCATAAACCTGTCTCCTGTGTCACAGACATTCACTAGCATGAAAATTTAAACAAATACAGTGTGTGGCTTGTAGTCAGCATCTGACTTTAACTCCAGGCTTCCAGCGCAAATTCAGTCTGGCCTCAGCAAGCGTTTAAACTTTGCAGCACTCGAGGACGCGGCGCTCTGCCTGCAGGAGACAATGGGAGACCTGGGCATTGCTTTGAAAGTCTGATTTTAGAAAGCTATCTCCGGGTGCTCCATGCTAGTTGCTCAATTGTTTATTGGCATTTTGGTACCACTTATGGGAACGGGGGGAAAATCAGTACTGGAATTAAACACCAAAATAATTATCCTTAAAACGACTGCCTGAGGACAGCCTGTATTCTCTCCCTCAATCGCTACTGCGGGGCGAGCGCAGCAGAGAGGCGCAGGTGAGAGGAGCAGGACAAGGACCAGGGCTGCGGAGAGCAGAGAGCGGGGGCGCGTTTTGAAGCACGGATCAGAATGCAGCCTGGGAGCACGACGAGCCTCGCAAAGGAAGGGCCTTTTGGGGCAATTACAAAGCAGACACCACTCAGTTCACTAATGCTCTTTTGAGCAGATGTATTTGGGATCGGGGGGAACTATGTTAGACTGACTAAAATTTTGAGGAGAAAAATGCAATTATTCGAAGGCCTGAAAAGGACCAGCTCTTCTCGTGCTGGTGAAGTCCCAGCCCCCCTGGGCACCCTGAGATGGATGCCATAAATGGAAGCACCCAGAATCACCTGCCTGATTTAAAAATCTTGGCCCATAAGTAAACTGGATATAGTGGCTGTTACAGTGGCCTGGAGCATCTGCACTGCATTTCGAGGAAGCTTTTCCAGGCACTCATATAAATCACCACTCTGCTGCAGTAAAGGAAAGGTATTGTTTCACTGCTGTGACATCAATGCAGGCCACATAAATAATTTTTTATTAAGTGTGCAGTGCCCTGTAAAAATACACACACAATCTGAGGATACTGCAGAGCCAATGCAGAAGCATGGCCAGCTTTAAATAGTCTTTTCCGTACAGAAGAGGCTGGGATGAGAAAGGAAACTCGCTGGGGTGGGGAGAGGGGTGGCTGGGTCTTTTTCCAGTTCCCGCTCAGATCGGCATGTAATGTATGGCTTAATTTCCTCTCAAATTAGACACTTGATAAAAAAAGTTATTATATCTGTCAAGTTGCCAGTGCTTTTTATGAGTGTGATAAACTAAGAACCACTGCTTTACAAACCTTGATAGGATGTTTCAGTACCTGGAAAACAATTTTATTGCAGCCTGGACTACTAACAAATTGCAAATACTGATTAAGCCATAAAGTTACAACAACATTAAAAAATAATGAGAGGTTATTGCACAAGGGGAAGGCTCTTAAGCAGCGGATGCAGCCGCCAGATTTCCATTGTGCATGGTAACAGGCCAACCTGCGAAGTGCCTTTAGGAGAGCTTTCCCACCCGATCCCCCGTGGAGGGTGCCAGGGGAAGCCAGACTGGGTGCAGGGCGGGTGCCAGGGATGGGTGAAGGAGAAATGGGCGGTTTCTTCCCTCTGCAGCCGTGCAGGGACCCCTGTTACAAACATTAATATCTGCACTCTGCCTTTTCCTAACCAGGGAGATCTGAAGTCAGAGCTTTGCACAGAGACACCTCTGCCAGGGCCCAGCCAGGACAGAGATCCCTTATGGGCACAAAGGCAGGGTCTGCAGATCCTGCTAGAGTGGGCTCCTACAAACACAGGGTAAGCAGGGACCTCCTGGATGCCTGACCCGCTCTGGTTTCCACCAGAGGAGAAAAGCCTGCTGGGCTTCCCACAGGAACAGCATCTCAACAGGAGCTAGGGCAGTTTGGGGCTGTAAAGGCCCAGGACAGCATCTCCGAACGGTTGCACCAGCACATACTCGCACTCCGACACTCATCTTCATCCAAATCAGCTTTGAGCAGGAGTTGAGTGCCTGAATATTCAAAGACCTGGGTCCTAGATCTCCCTGTGCCTCAGTTTCCTAGCTGTAACATTAACATCATAACACTACTTCGAAGTCAGGGCAGTGTGAGGACAGGCAAAGGCTGTGCCAAGGGCTTGGGGTCTCTCTAGATCTCGCTAGATCTGTGTTGGCACATGGATGGAGGCGCTGACTTTCACAATCGGATCTGAAATATCAGGGCATGGTGTAACTCAGGAGTTACTGAGTGTGCCTGAGAGCTAGTACAGCTCATCAGCACTTGGGTAAAGATGGAAACCCCGTTTTCAGATCCTCCCCAACACATCCTGCTGCCCCCAGCCCGTCTTCTGCTGCCTCCGACCCCCCACTGCACAACTCTGCAAACAAAAGCGTGTTTGAACACGGCTTTCATAATGATTGTTTGGACAGAGACTAGACTGCCAAAACCTCCTGGGGAGCTGGAAAGAAATTCCTTCTGGGAAGCTCTGCTAGCATTCGGGCCCTGTGCAACGCTGGCGGGCTTTAGCAGGCAAAGCACAGTCTGTGTTTCGGTCAGGCTATCAAAGGCCATCATACCCCAGGGAGATTCAGGGATAAAGTACATGAAAAGCCTCCCCCAGGCCATGGCAGCAAATAGAACGAGATGTGGCAGCAAGACAAAAAGATCATCCTCCCAGTTATACTGGGCATCTATTGGAAGCGAGGGCAGAGGCAGGCGAGCGATGACCTGAGCCCCTCATTTGTGGGCAGATAATGTTGGTACTGTCAGACTGTGCAATGACGGAAAACGTCACCTCTTCCACTCCTGTGAAACAGTCACTTGTGATGGCGCTGCCCACCCCGCCAGCACCGTGAGAGACCGGTGTGGTGCCTACCACCACCCCGAGCAAGAAATGCAATCGCTGCCATTTTATGGATGACGACGAGGAGCTTTACCTGACTCTAAATCACAGGATTTAATCTGATTTCATTTTGCCCCATGCAGTTTTAACAACAGCAAGTGGCTATGCAGATTGTGCTGGTGGCTTTCTCAGGCTCTGCCACCACTGAAAGTGGGAGACTGAATCTCCTCACACTACATATCTCATTTTAAAATCCTGCACACAAGCTCCCCATGCCCTTGCAGTAATTAAATCAGCCCAAGTTGCAGAAGGAGCATCAAAGATAAGTCAGTAAAATACAAGCCTATGAAGTTTGTTAAGTACTTTGGGGTCTATGTGGATGAAGGGTAATACATGCATACGTGAGTTTCTATTAGCATTTCTTTAGCCTAGCACTCTCTGGGGACCAGAGCTGGCCAAACTCTTCAGTGAGCAATTTATCTGACGAACTTAAGCCTCTGCTTTTCTCCTTTTTAACCATATCTGAGTTATCTCTGAAGGTCCATTGATCTCAGTGATTTATCGGTTTATGGACAAGAACCCTTTATGCAATCCTGTTTCTCAGCCCATCTCAGCTCTCCAGGAACATGTGCCTTCACTGCTGTCTTTCCATTTTCACATTTCATTTAAAGTGTGTCACTGGTGATTTTAATCACATGAAATTAGTTTTGATCTCTGACTGATGATCAGAGATGGCATTATGAAATCCTGTACAGAAGGGACAGCACGAGGACAACACAGATCACCTCTCAGCTCTGTTATTTTGTCCACCCTCCTAGAGCAGAACTGGTTCCTAAATGAGGCATTTCCACCCTGGGCAGTGAAAGCTCACATCTCTCTCTCATACCTGACCCTTGCTCAGAGGCACCCCATCCACTCACCAGCACCTGTGCAAGGATCGACAAGCCACTTCACAAATACCTGAAGAAAAGTAGCAGTAAAGGGGTACGAATGCAGCGGCATCATAAAACCACTCGAAATTCAAGCTAACATTCACCCTTCTCCTCTTTCCTACCATCTGCTGAGCTTTGTGTGCTACGCAGGAGCTTTGAAAGTCTCTAAGTCTAGGAGTATGCAAGACAGGCTCAGCTGGGACTTCACACCTGGCAGATCCTCTTAATGGCATTTCTGCCCTGGAGCAGCCTGCCTTCCACAGCCCAAGGTCCTCAGGGTCCTTGTCCTTGCTTTCTGCTCCTCAACAGCAAACTTCGTAACTCTCCCCCCCCTACCCCCTCCGTTTAAGGCCGTGCTGAACTGCTGCATTACTGCATGGTGCTGCAATTGAAAACATTTAGGGTTACTGCCAATAAGGTGGATTCATAAAGTTGATTAAAAGATGTTCGCTGAGGAACACAACAAAAGAGGCGGAATAAGCAAACAGGCAGAAAGATGAAAATAAAAGTGAGAAAATGTCCTCTGGTCAGGCAAGACGGTCCTGTGGAGAGGGCCACGGTGACCCTGAAAAGGGGCCTACTCCTTCCTCCTTGATCTGACCTGCAAGAAGAGCCCCTTTATCTCTCCAAGACCCAGGCTACAAACAGATCTTTTCATCTGACCCACCTAAAAGGAAAATTATAGAAAAATTATCACAAAGGTGGAGATTAGGGGGAATCTTTCTTCTTTTTATTAAACTTACTATAATAAAAAAGTGGCCTTTCTTCAACACTTGAGTGGAAAGGTTTCCAGAAGCTGTGGTGTCCCCTGTGGACCCCTGCCTCCGAGCAGGACTTCTGCAAGTCTGGGTGGCAGCAGCAAGCAGAGACCTGCGCGGGGAGCTGGACCTCCGGGGTGCAGAGCAGAGATGCTTGCACAGACCCTGCAAGCAGACTTGCTCCGTGACTGTGTCCGAGCTAATAAGTGCTGTCTGTTAATAGAGCTCATTAGCTAAGGTGCAGCCTTGCACAGATGCAGCTACTCTGGTGCTGGTGCCAGGGCTGCCCACATCACTGCTAGCCTCTGTGTCCCTGCACATCCTTTATCTTGTAAGGAGCCCCAAAGCCCAAAGACTGCTGCAACAATCCCTTACCAGCCAGAGAGAGGGTCCCTTGCTGACCAACCCGGTCGAATGAGGTTGGTCCCCTGTGATCCCTGTGCTTGAGATCAAGTGCAGTGAATACCCAGGATCGCTCTCTAAAGGGCTCCTCTGCTCAGCTGTGTCACCCCCCGATGGCACGCGCTGGCTGGCAAGTGGCACCTTGAGACCTCGAGTCTGTGAACTGTCTGGGAGCTCAGCGCGTCTCCCTGCTCCGCTCCACCGTCTTGCACGTCCCTAAAGGTGAGCCTGACTGTGACTGGCACCCTATGGAAATACGTGCTGCTTATGAGCATGATCTAAAAGTGTTTTCTTATGCACACACAGAACTGGCATTTTGCTAGATTTAGGGAAGTAGGCAAGACGTATTTGTCTGCGGAGGCTTTGCACCTTCGGCAATTATGTCTGCAGTCTGGAAAACAACAGCAGCAGGGTTGCAGTGGGGAGGGAAAAAATTCTATCATGTCAGAATAATGAGATCTGTGATTTCAGCACTTACTGGGTCAGAGACACACACAGTGTGTTATCTGTAATGCTTTCCTCTGACATTCAGGGAAATTGCATTTATGCAGAGGACACAAAGCACTGAAGCACAGTGCTTCGCCAGCCCCTGACAGGGGATGCTCTGCCAGGGCTTCACCTGCCCCACTCCTTCGGGCTCCCTGGATTCCCACGGGCGCAAGGAGGGGAGCACGAGGCAGCGCAGCCCTTGTGCTCTGTCTGCTTTACACCCTTACTGAGACACAACCGACCCATTTCTGCAATGGCAGCCCCAGGGTAGGTCCCAGGAAACAGGGGTCTGTTTCTGCCTTCTCCGTCGGCTTTCGGGGGCTCTGGGAGTGGGACGCTGTGGCTCTGCACCTCATGCACGGGAGGGTCAAGGACGCAACCTTCCTCACTCCATTAGGGTGGCTCGGATGAGTTTCAGATCTAAACCCTTGGGGCCAGCAGCCCGCAGCAGCGACAGAGAGCGGTGGATTACCCCATCATCTCCCAGGGTTTTAGATTTAACCCTGCTGCAAGCGCAGCGGGTCTATGAGGGGCACAGAACGAGGAGGCCGAAGGCATCCAGGATGACATTGCCCCAAGTACGGACCCGCCATCGACCCCAGCTAAGCGGCGCACGGCTGAGGAGAGGGGTAATGGGCTGAGAAGCTTGTCGCCCCCCCCCGGGGCACCAGCTCTGGCGCTGCCCGGCTCAGAAGTGCTCTGGGCTGTCGGCAGCTCCCGGCTGCTGGCGGGCGCAGCAGCACGGCTTCCGACGGCCTCCAAGGAGCGAGGAGACACGCCACAACTGCCGCTGTCGCTACTGATGCTGTGCAGTCAGCTTCGGCGGAGAGAGGGGCACCGTGGCGTTGGTCCTCCCTCGAAGACAAGAGGCCCGTGTGAGGTTAGCATGGCCAAACGCACAGAATAAAGTATAAGACGGAGCAGGTTGTCCCGGGGCCGGTTTCTCAAGGAGACAAAACAGTGTTTTCTTATAATCTGGAAAACACTCCATAAGCATTTTTGGAGTTTTAGAGAAGCAACTTAAAACCAGAGAAATTCCTTTCCCTCCCTCTCCCTTTGGAAATCCAGAGTAGTGAAACTGAAAACATTTTGCTTTACCAACTAAAATCCTCATGTTTTCATCCAAACCAGCTTATTTCCTAG
The DNA here is from genome assembly GCA_013401275.1 of Pandion haliaetus. Taxonomy (NCBI): domain Eukaryota; kingdom Metazoa; phylum Chordata; class Aves; order Accipitriformes; family Pandionidae; genus Pandion; species Pandion haliaetus. The sequence goes on from VYZV01019998.1 coordinate 139,916, forward strand.
CAGAAATACTGTTTTCTGACAAAAATCTATTTTCTGATAAAAAGCAACCGAACTCTGAAATCAGAAATGAACCAACCGGCTGCAACGAGGGAGCTCTGCCCTGGATGCGTTTGGCGTGCAACATCAGACAAGGGTTTTCAGGCTCCAGGACTGCTCAGACAGCCACCGGCGCTGGCCAAAAAGTCAATCAGAAATTCTTTTCCAGAAAAGAACATAATTTTCTACTAATGATCTGAGCTCTCAAATGATATGAGGCCTTGGACTAGAAGCTGCAGAATAATTAACAGCGGCACTGGCTTCTTGCTCCTTACTACTTCTCCTTCATATACATGACATGCAGGGGTTTTATTACAGCTTTTGCTTTTTGCTCCCCCCCGCTTTCTTCTTCTCTTTCCAGTGGAGGAAGAAAACCATGTCTAGATTAAAAAGATCTTGTTTTCCAGCTGTTTAAGATAGACTGAAACAGAGGCCTGCGCCAATACCTGGGATCAAACCTCCCACTGTGGGAGAGAGAGTTCCAGCCCAAGGCCAGATCTGAATTTTGCCAATAGCTCCTATATTTACAGTTTTCCTTGAGGGCTTTCATTACAGGCCACAGAGCTTTCGCAGTCAGGATCTGGAGTTTGTCTTGGACCTGGTCTGCAAAAGTGTGGGGCTGCCTCCACAGGCCGACGTTTCTGGACAGTTCCTGCGAGAAATGCAGAGGAGGCAGAGGAGGAGGAGGCAGAGGAGNTGGGGCTCCCCCTCATCCCCTTTCTCCCAGGGGCCTCCGAGATGGGGGAGCCGGGAAAACTGCTCTGAAGCGAACCCACAGAAAGGACTGCCCTGCTGTGGGCGATGCCCTGCGGCGCCTGAGCAGCATCCCAGCATCCCAGCTCAGCCCAGTGCTAAAATGACTGTTTTCTAAGTCGCAAGCCCTTGCTGCCTATGAAGGATAGTTCACAAAAAGTCCCCAGCAATACAGCAGACACCTCCACACGGCAAGAATAGTGTTTCATTTCATTGAAAAAAAACTCCAGCAAACAAAGATGAATTTCTTTGGTGTGACAGTGCCTCCCTGGCACTCTGGGGCAGGTGGAGCCTGCCCAACCTCACTGATTTCAAGGGTCTTTCTCTACCCACAGAAGAGCAGGGTAGTGGGTCTGTTCCTGAAGCCCACTGAGTCCGTTCAGTGGGCTTTAGGAGCCGAATAGACAGTGGTTTCTCACCAAGACCAAGAGCAGGTCCCTGCAGCTGTTTTTTACGATGATGGAACAGCAGTATAAAACGCTCTCGTTCGTCCGGCTCCTGATCTTTTGGGCAATTATTTGGAAGTAATGAAAGTGAATGCATGACATTTAAAAAAGAAACTCCGCTGTCAGCAGGAAAGCTGCCACATTCCTCCTGCACCTCGGAGAATACGCTTAGCTTGAAATAATGTTCATTTTAGCAGAGTTGTAAATTACAAGTGTGTTAGGGTCTTGTGGGATTTATTACCATTTGGAAAGAGGTTATAGGCCTTGCGCTGTTGCTGCTGCATCTGGTGCATGCTACAGAGCAACCACAGAGCAAAATTTGGAGGCAAAAGAAAGCACCTTTTATAGCTCATCTCTGGTGGCTTGTATTGCTAACATTACACATGCACACACACACAAACTTCAGCAGTAAAGAGGAAGGATTTCAAAATCCGTTTTCCCAGTTGCTCGTTGTAATTGATCCAGCGTTATTAATAACGAATGACAAAACCTCGCTGAGCTCCGCTGCACAGAGCGTGGCCATCGGCCCCTGACCTGTGGGCTGCCGGCCGCAGGGAGCAGCGCGAGAGCTGTGCCTGGGCGCAGGGCTGCAGCCCTCCTCTGGGACGGCCGTTTAATTTTCTCAGGTTTATGCTCTTTTTTTTCATTGCAGGTGTTTCATAAAAATGCAGCCATGGACCTGGCAGGAAGTAATAAGCTTCAGCTTCCTCTACATGAACCAAAGGGATTTCTTCCTCCCTTCTGGCAGGGATGGAGTTCTGCTAATGTAAGATTAATACTCTTCAATCCTAACCCTGCCGTCTTTAGTCTGTAAATGCTGAAGGGTCACCTTTAGTCCATGCCATTAGTGATTAATTAATCTCAGTGTTTATTTGATCCATCCCTTTCAGTGAGAATTTCTGCAGTAATGCTGTTTTGATTCCTTTTGCTACCTCCCTACACAGTGTTCCCCATCAGAGCTATTCAACAAGTCCCCTTTGATACCCCGAAGGACGCAGAACTCTCTGCTCCTGGTTCCCAGCTGCACGCCCTCTGAAATGCGCCGGGAACAAGCAAGTACCAGGAACACAACCGCAGGTCTGCAGGAACAGCCAGAAGAAAGAGGCTGGGGAGACAGGAGGCTTTTAAGTCCACATCAGAAAATAACAGACAAGGAAATGAATGTCATCTTAGCTGGATGCGTAAATTCCTTGCAAGTTTCTGTGCCAGCTAATACAAGAGAGATTGGTTTTTCAACTTTTACCAAACTAGTTTTTCCCTGAAGAGGTGGACTGTTAACTGAGGAGTGTTCACGTGGGGAGCTCTGGAAAAAAGCAACTTTAAGGTACTTGGGAGTTGTGGTGAGGGAGACAGCACGGACTTGGCGCCAAAGGAGGAGCACTTATGGTGCTTCATTTCTGCAAGGCGTTAGGCAGCAGCACACCTGTCCTACAAGAGCAAACCAGAGGGCTGGGGAGCCAGCACGGTGGCTGGGAAGTGTCTGAGTGCGGTGGCCATAAAGGCCGTGAGATGCTGCAGGACAGCTCCCTCCATCTCACACTGTGCAGAGCAGCTGCACGATTAGGTACGAACATCCCCTGCACCGCGCGGTACAAGCCACGACAGCCGTGCCAGCATGCCGAGGCCCCGGCTGGCCGCAGGGTGGGAGCGGGTGGGGAGGCCAAGGTGGGTGGCTTGGCACCCACGGATCATCGATCTCTGGGAGAGCTTCAGCTCACCAATAGTTTCCCAGTCCAGGGATGGGATTTTCTTAGAACATGAGCTCTCCCCCCCATCTGTTTATCTCTGTGAATCCCATTAATCATGTTCTGTGCCTGGACAGTTTATAACACCACATCCATCCTCTAAGAGCTGTTATCGTACACCCTGAAGATCTGTCAGATAAATAGCCAGGTCAGCTGCAGCTGTTCCAATATCCTGAAGAAATCAGATTTATCATTTTAGATTAAAAAAAACCACACAAGCACATGCACCAGAAAAATCCACCCCCCCCCCCAGCAGGCTGGCTGGGAAGCTGTGTTTCTTGGCCCTCCGCAAGTCCTGCTGCTGCTGCCTTCCATCTGCAGCCCTGTGATAAATGGCTGCGGGGTGCCAGGTACAGTTCAATGTTGAAAAATCCCAATATGTGACTTAGGCATCTCATCGCAAGTCATTAATCTAAAAGGAGACCAGTGCCAGGACAAGGCTCTCACTCACTCCATCGTCATCTGGACCTGCTCGGCACAGCCGTTGCCAGAGGCAGGGAAGGAGGGAAGGGAAGGCCCCTGCCATTTTCCACTCACATGAAAAGCGCTCTCCAGGCCATTAACCCTCTCTGCAGCCCAGAACTGTGCCCTGAAGCCCCGGCCAGCTCACACGTGGCTTTGCCACCTGAGGGGAGGCTTGATAGCTCCAGAGAAACTATTGGTGGCGGGCAGTGCTCAGCCTCTGCCCCACACAGCCCCTCAGCCACTGTTAACCCTTTAATCCGCATGGAAAGGCCACCTTTGCGGCACATGGCAAGGCTGCCGCGGCTCCAGGGCCTCTCCTTGGAGCAGCACCTTCCCCTCGCCTTGTACCCGCGGGAGGATAAAATTCCTGTTTGGTTCCCGTGACCTGCGGCTACTTGGCAGGGTAGGAAGGGGAGGAATGGAGCCTGTCCCTCTGCTGAGGAAGGGAGGAGAGCTACGGCACACACCTTTGGCTGGCTGCCACCAGCTGCCCACTTTTGCCCTGTCCCCTTTCACAGCTTCAGTTTCACCAGAAGCAGCCACAATTGGCCCAACACTCGGAGCAGGGATAGCGGCCGGTGCCGGGTGGTGCAGGGGGTCCCAGCCGTGAGCTGCAGAGGAGCAGGGAGGGGCTCCTGGAAACCAGAGGTGCAACCCTCAAATTGTCACAAAAAGAGACTTTCCCCGCACGGCCTCTGTTTTGCACAGTGTAGTTTTAAGTAATTCACACGAAGAAGCTCCTAACACATCCCTGGAGACTTCAGGCTTCCCTGGTAGCTCCTGCTACTGGGAGAAATCCTTGCCCAAAAATTTCTTCCTGGGGATATGCCACTCCTGCCATCACTCGCTATTTAATGTGCCTGCTGTAACACCCTGAAGCAGGTACTTCCATAAGCAAATCAGCATGGCCCAGGGAGCACTCCACACACATCCCCGAAAAGGAGAACTCTGCCGGCTCCCTCGAGGCCGGTGCCCACCAGCCCTCTAGCTCTGCTAGCGGCCGCAGGGATGCCCTCGAGTCAGAGCAGGAGACATCTCCCCAGCTACAGAAAACGGTGTTGCTGATACTTATACCCCACCGGCCGAGCTTCCCAGCCCTGCACGCCCTGTCTGCTGCCTGCGCCTCCCAGCACTGCTGGGGCTGGGCCCTTCAGACATTCTCCCGTGCTCCCACCAGCCTTTTTTTTTCTGCTGTGATTTCAGGTCTCTGGAAACCCCACTAATGCCAGCAGGAGCTCCAGTCACACGCTCCGGCGCTGGGTCCCTCGCTGTGCGGTGGCCCATGTCCTTGGGGACCGGCCAGGCACGGGCGATGCTCCGGCTGCCTGGCGGCACCGGGCTCTCGCCAGCAGCCCCCATCCTGCGCTCTGGCTGGGAAGCCGAGCGTCCTGCCAAGGTGCCTCTCCTCCCCTCCGCACTAGTCACATCCCGAGCCGCGTGCCTGGTGCCAAATTGAGTTGTAGCCGTGAATTATTTAGAAGCATCAGTGGAATATTGTTGTATCAGTAACGCAGACTATCAGTTTGTGGCCTTGGGGCTGCCTCAGTTACACACTCCATCACTATTTTCTCTCATGAATAATGTAGGAGTGGAATTACTCTGCATGTAGAGAATTCATACCCTGAGAAAACAAGGTTGCTCCAAAATTAATTTTCCGTACTAAAAGAGCGACAGAAAATCAATTAATCGCATATTATTCTATACGGAGACAGAGTAAGGGAAACAGCGAAAATGGCTGTAGCTATACATCAGCAAATGCTGTATTGGCAGAGTGCTTTGCAGGGATGTGACTTACAGCCAGCTACAAAGAAGGTAAATATATTCCGCCCGAGAGAGCCCTCGAACATCAGGCTCTGGAGCTCACATCACAGCCAGCTGGGCGCTCTCGCTCGCCGCTGCTGCTTTCCGAGCACAAGAGTGGAGCTCAGCAGCGTTCGTTTCAATCTCAGCTTCTTCCTTTGTCCTGCCACTAGCGGGCTCAGGCTCTCACCGTGGCAGCACCCAGCTAGAAGCTGGTTTTCCAGAGGTGCCCAGCCCTGGCTGCCCTGCGCTGAATAGCTGTGAGCTCGCAGCCTCTGCAAGCCAGCACCCAGGTCCTGCAGCGGCTTGGATGTAGGTGCTTAATGCACCCAGGTCCTGCCGTGACTCAGGCGTATGGATGTTTGACTCGCCAGGAACGTGGGGTGATTGCAAGTAGGGGTTGAGAAATCTTATCTGAATAAAGTCCCTGCTCCTAAATCACGGAGCTGGAAACGAGGGGAACAGACCTGCTGCTTTACCGAGCCCGGCCGTGGCCCCGAGGCTGGTAGGGTGCAAAGGGCCACCGTGCTCCGCACGGTACTCCCAGCGCAGGAGGAGGGAAGCTCTTGTGGTCAAAGGTACCAGCTCGGGAGCCCAGCTCTGTTCCTGCCTCTTGCACCGATTCACCACACTGCTCTTGTCAACACTGCTTCATTTTTATCTGTTTAACACAAATAGTAACCAGCCATTTTAGAAGGGAGCTGAGAGACTTAATTAATATCGAAAATTGCTTTGAGTCTTACAGCATCGTTACTCAAAGTATTTCTCAAAAGGAGTGCTGTAAAACTGATGTAGAATGAGGCACAGCTCTAGACAGCCAGTCAGCACAGGACCACACCAGGCAGCTGGCCCGGAGGCAGAGAAAATGCCATTCACCCCTTCTCCGGGCACAGCCAGGGCTGGATGCTGCATCCCCACTGCCCCCAGCAGCATCCCAGGGACACCCCAGGGAGCTTGCTCCCACTAGCTGAGTGGATGCTGCTCTATTGTGTTTGGCTTATGTCTTCTCTTAGATGCTTACAAAAGACTCCACAAGCACTTGGCCACAGGTCAGCCATAGAAACACCTGTGCAAAGGCTGTAACAATACTGTGACCTGTATCTATTCCTCTGCCTAGTTAGTTCTGATTAATAACATTCATTGGTTTAACAAATGGTGTAATAATTAAGGGATGAGAAATTACGAGGCTGACCTCAAAAAAGCTGGTCAAACATCAATAGCACCTTCAGGGATAAAACTAAAAAATAAACTAATCTATAACGAAGACTGGCTATTCTTATTGCAGCTAATTATTTTTCCCCAAGCACTCAATTGTTTTGTCATCTCCTAGAACCGGTAAGTTTTAAGGTTCATCACACAGTAGAGATCATTTTTCCAGCAAGGAAAACAGAGGCTTTCAAAGTGTTCACAACAACAACAACTGCAACTGCAATGGCATTTAAAAGTTGCAGTCTTGGGGTTTATTACAGGGTTATTAACCAGTATGGTTTCTAGACTGAATTTACAGGGATTTTTATTTTTCTCGGCACTGTTAACAGGAAAAGTTGAAGAAACAATCCTCTGTACCTCTACCAACACGTCCTTTACCATCTCTAGATGTGGCTAAAAATCCACCACAGGAGACAGAGGCCATCAGCAAATAAGAGAAGCTGCTGGGTGAAACCTAGCAGATCTGACACAAGAATTGCCTCTTCTTTCACTAAAATGGAGGGTGGGGTTTTTTCTCCATTTCTCCAAACCCCAAATACCAACAAGGATGAAAATAAACCAGTACATTTTGTGTTTCAGCCCAGCAACCACACACTTTGGCCTAGGTATCCGCTATAACCCACATCTCTGCTCCTCAAAGCAGTGTATTTTTTTCCTACCCTAGGGGGACCTAAAAAAAGGCTTTTAGCTATGAAGAATAGTTGCAGACATGTGAGTGCACATGTGCGTGCATGCACACTTGTGTGTATGTGTGCTAACACGAGACATTAACGTGTGAGTTTATTCTGTGCCAGCACGAAAGAGCAAGAGGCTATGCGTATGTACGTACACATGCACAGATTACCCAATGACAGGTGAAACCGAGCACTTGTAAATGCCTCTTCAAGCCCCTTTTCATGCTTACAAACCAATTGCCTTGCTCCCTCCGTGAGTGATTTAACTTCTGCTCTGCAGAGGCAAAAAGTTTCCCTGCGCGCAGCCCAGGCAGAGCGCGCAGGCAAGCAGAGAGCATCTCTGTGGGTATGGAAGTGTTTAAGAAGTGTCTGCAAGTCCCCCAGCCGGAGCAGACATGAAAGGGAAGATGCTGTGTGTGATTTATTGCGTGCTGAGCAATTTGACAGTCATACTGTTTGAAACCACTGTCCTCTGGCTTCATCCCGGTGAGGGGATGGCTCAGATTAATGGTGCGGGGGAGGAGGAGATTTATGGCGGTACAAAGCCAGCCGCTGCCTCGGCCGCAGATGCCTGCTCCCCTCCCAGCCCCCCGCCAGATGTGGAGCAGGGGAAGATCTGCTCCAGAGGGTGCACTTGGATCCCGAGCCCTCTACTCCGCAGATGTTTATTGACTTATAAATTCAGTCTTTCAAGAAGTTCATTAGAGTGCAGATCTGTGGGGGTTGCTCTCCTCTCCCCGGCACAGCCGGCCATGCCCTGCAGCTCCCCCCAGGATGGGGAAAATGGCTTTTGCCCCACGATGGTGGAGGGCGCGTGGGCTCTCACGGCTTAGCTTATCCCCGAGCAATGAAGGAGGTATCAACATTGCTCACCTGCTTTCTTGTCCCTGATTTACTGCAAGTAAACCTTCCCTCCCTGTGAATCCTGGCAGCGGCCCTGCAGCAGGGAGGGGAGGCGAGGGGGCACAACCAGTGAAGCTGGCAAATTGGGCTCCCTTTGCCCAGCGAGTCACCCCTCTTCCCCCAAACTGGGAGGTGGCTTAAAACCATGGGAAACAAAGAGAAGTGTCTTTCTGCTGTTGCTTTCTTTGGCTTTTGGGACTCATAATTTCCCTTCAAGCGTGAAAGATGGAAACTTCCTCACACACAGAGAAAAGAGGTCAGATTTTTGTGCAATAGCAGGACTCTGGGAGCTGGGATTTTTAATGATGACAATTTTCTCGAGATCTGTTTTGTGAGAACTGACTTCCCTGTGTCCAGCAGCGACCCACCACCTAACTGGAGCTGCAGCCCAATTAGTCTCTGTAGCTCCATGCCGTGCCTTCGTCCAACGGCGGCCTTTGCTGGAGACCCGAAATATCACTTTGTCACTGTTCCTCAAGTATTGATATAGACACTTCAAACACTGGATTAGTGTGTCCACCCCCTTTAGACTAAATCTGCCTTGGAAAACAAATGACCCTATTGGGCTCAAAATGCTCCCGCAGCTGACTCCATAATGAGCTGTTTATTATAGTTCCCATAAGTGAAATCCATTAAGTCTGACAGAAACGCAGCTAAAGTTTACATTCAGCATCCGTTTGAAGGGAGTTCTGGGTCTGAATTAAATTTGCCCCTTCCCTCCTCCACCCCAGCAAAGCTATACACAATACTTAAATGGATTTTCCATCATTATTTTCCAGAAGAATAAGGCTGAACTTTACTGGGCCCTGGATGATTTGGCAAGTTGTCCAACGTGTCTGCTACGAGTCTAAATCTTCTCCCTTCCAGTGTCAGTTTTCAGTCTTGCAAACTTGAAAGGAAGAAAGGTGGTTTAGGGATGACATTGTTCTTGAAATCTTAGGTGCAAGAGATTTGATTTTTTTCTAGCCTCCTTTCAAGATTAATATTGGTGTAATGGTGTTACTATTATAGCTGGCTGAAAAATGGAGTTTCCATTGTATGAGAAGTTCTGAGGTTTCAAATAAGAATAATTGTCCCTAATCTAGAGAGAAAGCCAGTGCCTGTTACTACATTGTAAGTGAAACAACTAATCCTTTTCTTGTGTATCAATTACAATATGACCTTAATACAGAATGGTGAAGTCAAAATGCAAGATCTGGGGATTTTAAAAGTAAAATGTTTTCATAGTTTTCAAGGAAAAAAGTTAAACAAAACCTACATGTTAGCATGGAACATTTTTATGCCACTGAATCATCGGTTTTCAACAGAAAAGCATTCCAGGTATGTCCTTTTAATCAGGTTTCATTATTGCTTGTAAGCACTGTCTAACAAAGCACAGGGCTGTTGGTGTTTTCCAACTCTCTTGACAGCAGTGAGGAAACAGGAATTGTGTGGAACAGAAGAAGGTTTGAATGGGGGCAGAAGAGAACAGACAGGACAAAATAAGCAATAGAGACACGAGATAAAAATCCTGAATCAATAGCGAAACTCCCCTTGCCTTTAGTAGCGCCAAGGGTAGGCATCCTCACCACGGGCTGCTGCGTCAGTGGTACCCTGGTCTTTGGGAGGGTTCCCAGAGCGCTCGTGAGCTCCCCAGCATCTGCAGGAGAAGAGCTGCTGCTTCCCTTCCCCTCTGCAGAAAAGGTCTAGATGCGATGAGAGCATCACCTTGCTTCCCCCAGGAAAAGGAGGTGAGTCTTTTATACACTGAATGGCTCTGCAGTCTGGAAATCGCAGTGATTATACAATCTCTGCCGTGAGTGGCTGATTGACCTTGGGAAAAGCACTTCATACCTCTGCAGATTGTAATCAGGTAATATCTGTGAAGTGCTCTGAAGTCTTTGGACAGAGAATGTTGTAAGATGATCCCAAAGGCAATAAAAAAGGCAGAAATGCTGTCCAGCCATACACAGAACTGTATCCTTGAAATTACATTTCCTTCCTCCCCTCTCCTCCTCCTCCAAACGTGGCACCAATTTGTCAAGTCTGGACAGATAATCCAGAGGTGTGCACGTCTGGTTTGTCACCAGGCATGTCTGTATCACATGGGCACTAGGTAGTATATAGATTGTGATTAACATAGATAAATCCAAAGGATGTTTGATGGTCATATTTTGTGAATCTAGCAAGAAAAGAATAATTTCTATACAGTTGTGTGTGGTATGTGTGCAAGCACAAGAGAGTGTCTGCGTTAGCATATAAACGCATCTAAAGTGAGACAAATACTGGTGGCTTTGGCAAGCTGGATACCGCTGGAATCAGAAATGTAAACTGTTTAGAAAAGGAAACATTTCTGTTTAAATGTAAGGAAAAGGCGGCTGTGGAAGGTAAACATCCTCCCAGAGAAGTAATCACTTTCGGAACTCATGCTGCTCGCCTGCGCGCTGGGAAGGGTGGGTGTTCGAGCTCTGGAGCTGGCACCAGGGCCACTGGTGAGCAAACCCTCCTCTGGGTAAGCTGTGGCAGTCATGGGAAGACACGCACGGCGTGGTGCGGGGTAATTCCTAGACAGACGGGCCCTAAGAGCAGCACTAGCTGCATAAGGATGTGTGCACAACTGCTCCAAGGTGTGTAAGCTTACTGAAAACTGATTATTCGGTATAAACTCTCATTTCAGATGGGGCTGGATTACTTAGGATTGTAAAGTCATCAAGGGTTGGGCCACTTCTTTGGTAGGTGCTTGTATAATTCCCACTGCCAAGGGCTTGCCAACTCCAAGTACAGCAAAAACGACAATAGTAATAAGGAAGCTTCAGAAGTCTTAAGTAGTGACCGAAATCTCTCAGCCTGCAAAAGTTTAAGGTAGAATAAGGCCTATTCTGTAAGACAAGTTACCTCTGTAAAACCATATACTACTTGGCTTCATAATATGTTTATGTGGGGAAAAAAAAAAGAAAAAAAAAAAGAATGATGGTACAGCCTTAGCGAGGCCCCAGGTCTGCACGTGAGCTCTCTGCATGCACGCTGTGCAGTGCCAGTTGCAATAGAAGCCCAACAGACACAGATTGTCCACTCACGCACGACCCGGTGCAATAACAACAAGTTTGTCCAAACAGCCAAGATTTTGTCTGTTCATCACTCAGGGTTTGTTTTGGAAACAGCTGTTAGTCTGTGCGGTAAAACATAAGATGGAAAGTGTCACAGGAATGTGGTTGTCATGTGAAACCTTTCCTAGTAATGGCAAGGAGATTTATATTTTGCATTTGGTTTTAATTTGATGCATATGGCTGTAGATGCCTGAGATTGGGGAATGGCACTCTCAGCCAGGACGCATTTTTCAGGGGATGGCTTGTGGCCTAATATAGAAGGAAAGCATATTGCAACCACACCGCCCACCCCGCGCCGGGGAAGGACTGACCACGTCCTGTCACCCGGGACTCTGCCGGCGAACGGAGGTCCCCCACCATGTCACTTCACTGGCCCAATGCCTCTCAGAGCCAGGCCCTGAGCTTTTCCTCCTCTGTGCCATCTCCTGGCACCCTGATGCTTCCCCTGCCCAGATCTGAGACTCTAGGATGTACAGCATCCATTACAGGATGCCCACCTCGCTCAGGCTCTCAACAGACAAATAATGCATTTCAGTTCTTACGTACTTGTCTGTTCACAGTTGGTTATTGCTTCCTTAACAGCATTTTTGAACTATTTTCCGACTATTTCATGACCTGGTTTGGCCAGGGGTGAGATTAGCATGCAGGCTATGTGGAATTATGAGTTTAAATGCTTTTCCCTCCCTCCCTGCTTTTCTTTTGGGAAAAAACAAGCAAAACAAACACAAACAAAACAAAACCAGATGTGTGGCCTGTGCACTGAAAATGGAGAGCGCTCCACTGCTTTGTGGGAATCTCACAAGTGGCCGTGGAGACAAACAAGGCTGGGCTTGTAAAATGGAGGCTGGTGTTCTGTGGGGAAGGGAAGAGGGGTGAGAAGAGGATCTCGTTTTCAAACAATTAGAAAAATGTGATGCAATTTCTTTAAAAGAAAGGAAGAGAGAGGGAGAGCAATGCAGGGAATGCCACAAAAGTCATGGAGGCAAGAGTCTGCAGCTGGCTGAGTTTGAAAACAAATGACTTTAATCAGCTGCTATTCAACTACTGTCAGCTCTGATTTACTGTGTTCAGCCAATTAAGGTTTTTTGGAGGGTTCAAAGGTTAGGAGGTGAAAAACAAAAGCATGTTGTTGGAGGAGAGGAATGCTGAAGCAAGAACAGGAATGGGGCTCTCCAAGCCCTTCCCTGAGATAAACCATCGGTGCTGAATCAGACTCACCACCTGCATAGCCTGGCAAAGGAGCTGGCACCCAGCCCCACTGAGGGTTCACATGGGTTCGGGTTGTCCTGGCGCAAGCCTCAGGCTTCAGGCCTGAGAGGCTTCTGTGTTAGCCCAGGCTGAGGTTGGGTGACCCCCAAGAGCCCAGCCCCTTACCCAGGGTTAGTCTGCACAGGCTCATCGCAGGCAGCGGGCAGCTGCCAAGGATCTGGAGCAGTGGGGTGGCTCCAGCTCAAACCTGGGATGGTCCAGATCCTCTGAATTTGTATGAAACACAACCAAAAGGCTTGGTAAAAGGAGCAGAGGAATTTAAAGTTTGCCGTGATTAAACGGGACACGGTCTTCAATGACGGAAGAAGCGGAACGAGTGCAATGCTCGCGATGCACCTCTAAGTTTCCTTTCATAGTAAGTTTGCTGCAGCACCAGCACTAGTGACCAGCTAGTCAAAATGGTTCCCCTGAGAAAGGTGTCTTTAAACCATGTCACTCTCACACAAAGAAAATGACTTCAATAATCTAAAAATGACAAAATAACCTGAGGTATCTTTCCCCCTCTCAGATCATCACTAATGTATTCAATGCAAACAGTTCCAGTAGGGCCGTGATATGAGCTTTCCACAATTAATTAGTCCAGCTAAGTACTAAGCAATGAAGAAAATTAAAAAGAAAAACTATCTTCCCAAGTACAGAGATATCTGGGTATTTGCACAGCTCCCACCTTAGTGGCACATAATAGTCTGGAGTCTTTGATCCTATAATAACTCTCAGAACTATTAGTATTGTTAAAATGCTCCCAGGCTTTGGCTTACGGCAATGCCTACTCCGAGGATATGGCATGCAGAACAAATGTCTTACTGTGTCCCATAGATTACGGTCGGTAGGTCCTGTTTACCCTGAGATCTATAGTTTCACTCATAACAGAATTGTGTCACCGTGCTGTCTTTGTTCCTCCTATTTAGCACTTTGATTTGTGCGGCTCTGCTAAGAATCTCCCTTGCAGCTTGTTGACTTATCACTCATCCCCGTGAGTTCCCATTCTCTCTTCTCCTGACAGCTTTGCCTAATGTACTTATTCATTCAATTTAAATAAATCGAACATGGGCCTATGACAGCCGATAAGTGAGTCACACAAGAACAAACAGAAAGGAAGCACTGCAAATAGTCAAATGTCAAGTAGGAATGGAAAACTGTCCCTACAGCTTCAGCGAACCTTAGATGTCTAATATTTATGGCCAATTGATGTCATTAGAAAGTAAATAAGCCCTCTTATGCTGCATTACAAAAGATTAACTGCAAGCAATGGAGTTTAAATAGCACAGATAAGTGCAGATGGAAATAAACCTGTTTAAAGCTGGAAATATTTGCTGAACCTCCTTGCTGCTTTTAAGATAATTGATCTCTGTATATCTGTATTGAATCTCACCATAAAAGCTTTGAAACGTCTTCTGGCAAAGCTGAGCTCACTTGTGACTCAACCTCTCCTTATCTTTCCAGATTGCAGAGGGTTTTTTCATTCCTCAGCACACTGGGCGGGGAGCACATGGGCCAGTGTCAGCACACTTTCCATCCCAAGATGCCCTGGGCCAGGGCCATGCACGCTCCGATGGAGAACCGGTACCAGCTCTAGCCTTCGCCCAGCCCCAGTTTAGACCTCCTGAGTGAGTGCGAATGTCTCTAACTCACTGCAGTTTGCCCAGCTTCAAAGGATGTCAGAAAAATAAATAGTCTTCTAGTTTATTGAAGTGTGCTCCAGCTGAGGATCCTTGGAAACAGCCCTGTATGATAGATATTAATGAGTTACATTTTGCTGATAAGGAAAGTAAGCAAGAGAGAAAGGAACAAGTGATTTACTTCAGCGTTTTGCTTTCTCGCGCCCACACTAATCTCTGGAGCACACTCCCATCCAGGGCGATGCTTGTTCTGATGTCGAAACATGCTCGCGACCCTGAGCCGTGCCATCTGCTCGGGCCAGCCGGGAGCAGCGCCACAGCCCTGAGAGCTTGGGGTGGCTTTGGGCTACCTGTGCCAAAACACACCCACAGCCGAGCTGGCACCCGAGCGGTGAAAGCACGGGAGAGGGGCAGAGAGGTCAGCGGGCTGCCGCCGTGGGGGTCTGCACACGTACGTGGGGAAGCCAAGCGATGCTGAACACAGCTGTGCTCTGCGTACGGCAGGTATTTATGCAGTGTCTGTGCGCGCCTTTGAGTAGGTTGAGAAAGGGAGGACACGTGGCCAAGATAATAAGTCAAGCATTGAAAACAACTGCAAGACCCCACCCCTGAGGTCCCCGTGCCCTCCACGGCTGCCCGCCGGGCACCATCTGCAGCTGGACTCCATGCCAAGTCGGCGCTGCACCACTTTTCCACTGCAGAAACATTTATTTGATCCTACAACATTGCTTTCAAGATGATTAATCTTTGCCCGGCTGTGTGTTTAGGCTCTCCATAAAGGCAGGTGCATGTGTTCATGTGCTGCTGCTGTCAGGGCTGTTAATGTAAGCGTCTGTTTTACAGCCCAATTGACAGCCGTATTGTTCTGGCAGGGTTACAGCTCTGACATGTGGAATCAATCTTTTTAACCTGTCAATTAATCAGTGGGCAGCTGTCAGCCCAGCTGAAAGGCCTGAAGGACAGTGCCCTTTCAATGGATTATACTGGATGCTCAGTGGAGTAAAATTGAACGCTTCAGTTTCAAGAAACTCTCCCTGCATTCAGAGCAATGCTCAATCTCGCTTTTACTGTGAGAAGCAAACACCAGGCCCTCCTGCCTGAAACCAGGCAGAGAAGGATAGCAGCCAGGCACCCTGGCTGTGTTTACTAGCTGGCAAGAGACATCTCCAAAACACAACCACAGGGCATGGCTAAACAGATCCCTGCCTCCCCGCTCCTTCAAAGAGCATGCTGAGGCTGGGAAGGCTTCTAAGACACAAAACTGCTTTCGAAGGGTGTCAGGGCGAGCGGAGGGATTCCGCAGCCTGTGCCTGGGATGTAACAGCGCAGTTCTTGCTTGCAGCCCAGGTTGCCTCTCAACCTCAGACAAATCCCTTGGGGCTCGGCTACGTGAGCAAGTTTGCCTGGACTCCACCATCGCCATCCTGCCGCAAGCTTCCCGTGCCACACTTTTAACCCAGAACAATGGGAGCCACTCCAGGTAATTTCCTCCTGCGGTTCCTGTCTGTAATTTCCTTCAGAGTTTAAGTCTCCCCCACCGTTTCCTTGCTATTTCCAAGGATCTTTCCCAAACCAGTGAATAAAAAGGTTACCTGAGGGAGCCAATCCTGGCCTGTAACACTATCTCCCTTTTCTTACAGCAAATTGGGATTCTGTCTATCACCTTTAGAGCACACCTTGGACAGGGGACAGAAGATATCCCCCACAAAGTGACTCGGAGTGGCCAAGGTCCCCTGGCTGCAAGCAGCTCAGAGAGGAAACAAACGCATAACCTTGAAAATAGCTGCATTTCCCCAGTCCCTTCAGCCTAATGTACTGTGGTGCTAGTTGAGCGGCCACTAATTTGATTCATATGAGAAGCTTGACCTTATTCCACCAAGTGTTTTCCAGCCTGGATTTCTCTAACTGCTTGTTTATAGAGAGTATATGGAGCATTTTATGTTTTTTCAGCTGTTTAGGAACTTGATTTTTTTAAGGCAGTCCCAAGAGAGCTGGGTACAAGTCACAGACTCCCCCCTTCCTTCTCAGCCATCAGGGTGCCCAAGCCACCTTCCCTGCTCTGGTGCTGGGAAGGGAGAAAGGATAATTTATTTGGTGGCTGCATCATTACGTGGAGGTGACTCCAAATGCTATTATCTTTGTTTAGCACAAGCAGGGAGCAGTTAGCAACCTCTGGTTAATCTGTTTTAGCATCGAAAAGCTATGGAGACACAGAAAAGCTCTTCTCAAGCCTTAATCTCTCAGAACTATCATTTCCTCAGCTGAGGATGGGTAGGGACCTGGGT
Organism: Pandion haliaetus; assembly: GCA_013401275.1. Lineage (NCBI taxonomy): Eukaryota > Metazoa > Chordata > Aves > Accipitriformes > Pandionidae > Pandion > Pandion haliaetus. Next base: position 156,206 of record VYZV01019998.1, read on the forward strand.
GCAAATGTGTTTCATGATGATTTTAGATGATTGATCTTTCTAAACTGCTTTTTTCCTTGCTTGCCACACAGACATGAATAGATTAAGCATTTATAGATTATCCCTGCATGAGATGGCTTTGGACAATTAGTAACAAGCTAAGGAATACCCTCATGGTTTTCAGCAAGGGGAAAACATTAAGGGAATCAGGAGTTTGCAGGTCTGGATGCCAGTCATGCAACAACAGATGGCAAATTTAAGGTGGGAGACAGGCGCTGACCATTTGTATCAAGCACCGCTGATTATTTGCTGCAGGGTCCTGAGGAAACCTGCATAAAAAGCAGTTTCAGATTGTCAGGACTTTGACAAAAGCACAATAGCACCTTCAGAGGGAAGTTGGATGCCAATGAGCAGCATGGAGCATGAAAGCAGGCTGCGTAGGGGAGGAGATGTGCAATGAAAGCAGGTCTACAGACAAACCTCAGGAGGGCATTGGCTCCCAGACCTCTCTGAACAGCCTACCGTTTTCACTTGATTTATTCTCACATTGCACTGCAGGAAATAGAGAAATATTATCTCCTGTTTACCACTGCGAGCTGAGATTAAGTACCCTGTCCAAGGTCACAGAGTGAGTCTGTAGCACAAAGTAATTGAATGCGAGCTGCCTGAGCCCCACTCTTGCAGCCCGGCTGATAGTGCCTTCTGCGCTCAGAGCTGCCCCGTGCCTGAACAGATACACTGCAGGGAGCTGCGCTTGGAGAGTTCCTGACAGTCCCTTGATGAAAGACACTAAAGAAGAGTAAATAGTAATTGAAATATTTTCATCTAGGGCCCTGTTATAAAAAGCAGCAAGACTAAGCACCAAATGCCTCCTAATTTGCACCTGACTCTTTTAATCAAATTGAGCTTTCAACCCTAATCCTAAACCATGCTTTTCAGAAAAGATTGCAAAAGGATTATTCATCAGGAGGAGTAGAAGCTCAGAGGAGTCATTAACACCTATTCTTTTGATAGAAGAAAAAAGAGGTGACCTGCTCTACAGCTCAGCTCATGCCTGCTTCCTTCCCAGACTCCTTCCTCACCACCTCTGACAAACCTTCCCTTGTTGCGATGCTCTTCATTTACACCCCACTTGCTCAGCGTGGGCCATCAGCAGTACCACCTGCAGCTGCGAGCAGGCAGGAAGGTTTCTGGGGTTTTAGAGATTGCCTGTGTGGGTTCAAGTGCTCGTGGGAGAGCCTGTGCCCCTTTGCTGGCCTGGCAGGGGGTGCCAGGACAGGCACAGGCTGGCTTGTTTGAGTTAGGCATGAGCCGAGCCCAGACTGAGTGTAACAGGGTAATCGCATTCCCCCAGGGCTCTGCAGGGTACACGGGCTGCACACGCTGGGGTTACTCAGCTCTGTCCCCTGCTTCTTTCTAACCTGAGATACATACACCAAAGTAAAATCCTAAGTGACAACTCTCTCCTGCTATTACGCTGCAGACTTGGATGGAGTTGTACCTACAGATAATTTAGATGCCAGACATCCTCTCTTCCAGCCACTGAAACAGGAGGATTTTAAGGTGAAATTGTCAGATCAAAGTGAGTTTACAGAGCTCCTTTAAACAAATTTTTTACAATAATAATTTCTCTGTGCAGTGTCTGCAATAAAAAGACAATAGATTAGATAGCCATAGAGTGAGCCCGTGGTTGTAAATCACTCGCAGGGCCTCGGCGCTGCTTTGCAAGCATCCTGCACTCTGCCTCGCATGGTTTATGGTGTCATCCGAGTCCCAGAATCCCCAGAGTGAATTACAGCCTTGCAGGCAGCGGGTGGCCATCTATTATCCTACATGTAAACAGGTATTCAAATAGCAGCTCCAGAGCCTTCTCCTTGGCATTTAATCATGCCTGTAATCTAACCCCAGTCCTTGCCAAGGTCACAGCTCTGATTGCTCTTTCTCCAGCACTGCAGGTTTCAGCCAGCAGCAGTGACAGCCTCAGACAAGCTGACTGTCCCCCAAATTAACTCTGATGCTCTGTGCAGAATAATTCACTAGCAACATGGTCTAATCACCAACCTGGAACCTGTCTCCATCCCCACAGCAGAAGGGGAGCCTCACGGGAAAGCTGTGCTTGCTCAGAGGTGCTCAGCCCCCATGGTTAGGACAGGACATGCTCCAGATCTGCTGCGGGCTTTGCTCGTCTGGCAGGGACCTTCGGGCCTGCCTGACACAGCCGTCCCAAACCCTATTCCTGGTCCCTGATCCTAACCCTGCCAGCAAGTAACCAAACTGCAGCCCTCCGCCTCCTCCTCCACCTCCAGATAGGAGCTGTTGTTTTGGATGGCCAACCCTCATCTTCTAAAAATAACTTTCCTCTCCCACCCGGTGCTAAGAGCGAGCTCCCAGAGGTGCACGGAGCACTTGGTGCGAGGCTCCCTCTGCCCGGGAGCTGCCTGGAAGAGGCCCCGTGCGCGTCCCGACCTCCTGCGCTGCTGGAGCTGGTGGTGCCCAGCACACATCTCTCACAAGCACCCCGGGTTGCTGCACTCACAGCTCTGTCCTGGCGTTTGCTGCCTTCCCCTTCCAGCCTCTACAAGAAGCTGTGGAGCGGAGCAGTGCCACCCCTGCCAGTAACAGGGGCTGTGATCCTGGGCACATTCTGCCTTTTCCCCCACGCCTCAGTTTCTCTCCCAGGACTCCGTCTCCCAGGGAGGACGTCTGAGTTCACAGGTACAGACAGGGAGAAGCAGTCCCAGTAAAGTGTAATTCATGGAGCATCACACCCGACAGAATAGCCCAGACACAAATACATCCAGATCCTGTCCCGTGCTGAGCTGAAGTCAATGAGATTTGAAGGTGCTCAGCAAAGCCTTTTAAAGGATCAGGTCCTTGAAGCGTAATCAATAATCAGTTCATCATCCTCCCTACTTCTCTTTCCCCCATGATGCCTTTCTAAAAAGCAGCTGAGAAATTCCTCAGTCACTGGCCAACTAGCAGGCAGTAAATCTGCAGAATATAAAGATGATTTTCATTTCCATTGGGCTACTCTATTTTTCTCTCTAAATATTTCAGGGGAGCTCGATTCATGGCTTCTCCTTTGGCGTTAAAAGAAAATAATAATAATTTTTTATTTAAAAGGTAGAGAGCAAAGCCCCAAGCACTGGGGCCCTCTGTATTGTGTTTCAAATGGTTCCCAGCTTCATTACTAGCTCTAAGCAAGTTCTGTATACATCACCTAGTTTAATTCAGCAATATCATCAGTGTCAATGGGTATCCAGCGGCTGCCGGCTATTGGTCATCTGGACCTGACACAAACTCAATAAATACTCCATAACCCCTGACAGCCGCTAGCAGATTAGCCCGAAATGAACGATTGCACAACCAACACCTGCTGAACCAAATCACCGCAGTGACTGATGGGCCTGTACTGAGCTCTGACCACAAGTGAGATCAGGGGAAGAATGATTTTATACTTTAAGAAAAGAATTAGAGATGGTGGCTGGAGTGATTGGAAAACCTTCATGAGGCTTCTCACTCCTTCGTGCCTCCCCCTGCCATGCCGAAAGCCATCAGCTCTCTGACTGTGGCATGCTCCATGCTGCGAGCTGACCACATGATTTCAACAACAGCAGCACTTTTTATTATTCTATACATTATTTATGTTACCATCAGCAGCTTTATTTCATGTCCTAGCATATTATAGCTATAAATTATTATTTTAAACTCTTTGGTAAGACTTTAACCACTACTTAAAAATAAGCACTTATTTAAAGGTAACATTTTGCAAATGGCTTCAAGAGCTATAGGTGTGCCAGACTGAGAGCCTCCACTACTGATTTCAGAGACCAACTGAAGCTCAAACCACAGCACTTAGCCAGCCAGCCTTGCTTTCCTTCCAGAGACCAATTTTTGGCTCCCGATCATGTCGCCCTAAGTCATTCCTATACGCTAACCTAAAGGCTTTGCTGAACTAGAGCCCCATCTCCTTTCTTGAAGGCCCTCTTGGCACATGTATAGCTTTTAGTGGAATCAAGGATTTAGGTTAGGTACTAGACAATGTCCTGGGAATTTAGAAGAACCAAAACTCCTGTACCTGTTGCAATCCTGAATTGCTACTTGCATTGGGCAAGTACATTGCAACCAGATATTTAAAGTTTTCAGCTCCCAAGAAAACCACAGGTAATATCTCTACGCCAAATAAATGGAGCTAAATCAGAATAGCCAGGCCATGTTCAGCTTTGAGCACATGGCTTTTATTCTTTCTGTGCCTCCATTTCCCCACAGGCTGGTCAAGAAATATTTCTCTCCGGTTAGGGGCTTTTTGATCTTTTTTCCAAAACTAGACATTTTTGGCTTGACTACCTTCCCCATGTCATGTCAGGAGTCATTTTGCATCAGAAGAAACAATCTGGTACAGAACTTGGACTGCCTCGAAGTTTTCCAATTTTATAGAAGATAATTCTGCCTCTCCCCAACCCTGCAGCTCGCTTGTCTAGTGAGGCACTGAGCTCCAAGCTCCCTCCAGGACCGGCCCTCGGTGTGTATTTCCCAGCACCTGGCACAACCGCAGCCCTCGCCCGAGATGGGACCTGTATGTGCTATGGCAATGCAAATGAAAGGATAATAGCCCTGCTTGTTTTATCATGTTCGTTTCTGTCTGCTCAGAATCTGTCATCGTTTTCACTACCCGGAATAGCTGTCACTCCAGTTTTGGCTCTAGGATCCTGTTTTGATTCCAGCCCTTATCGAGTTTATCTAGAATCCTTCTGCTCATTTAAAAGAAAAAAAAAACCCACCCCCAAAAAATCTCTTATTGAAAGTGCTTTTAGGAGTTTGTCTGAGTTGGATCCCAAAAAGCCCTGCGTGGGTTTGATGCACTCCAGCCTAATTGATGTACCTAGTTTTGAAGAGCTGTCTAGATTAGGGGCCCGCCAAAGTCTTTCAGAGTAATGTGATTTGCTGGAGAGCCACGGTATGGGTTTGCAGAAACAGTGATGCTCCCGCTGCCAGCTTAAATCAGATACCAGCCTGACCTCAGAAAGCAGTGTCTTTTCCTATAAATTTTGGCATCACATTGAGTTACATCATTCGTGCTGCATTATGTGCTGTTACAGACAAGAAGTCACGCAAGTTAATGTGGCATCTGGCTGGAATTTAAAGGCAAATGTACAAGGCTGGAAAATCCAAATCCACCTTTGCCCTCAGACACCTGTGGCTGCTCTGCTGCCCTTACCCGCGGCCTGGGCAGTTCTGCTCAAACTGGGCAGGCATGTATTTCTTTGCAGGTAGAAGTCCCCATATTTCCTTCTGAATGGCTTTCCCTCCCCCCTCCCCTTTCTGTTTTTGACAAGGAAGATGAACAGTAATTCTTCATCTTTTGGAGGCAGAAGCTTGCTGACTAGAGCTCCATCTGGGGATGCTACCAGGCTTGAGCAAGTGCGAGCACACTTGGGGAAGGAGGTGCGCGATGCAGGGAGGCCCCGCTCTGGTCACCCCTCTGCCCTGCTCACAGCCCCAGTGCAAGCACAGCTGCCGAACGGGCAGGACACGGCTCCACGCAGCCTGTATTGCACCAGGGCTGCGCGAGGACACGAGCACTACCAAACACAAACCTCTGTGTATTTGCAGCCTCCGTGCAGTCTCATGCATGCAAGGGCTCCCCGAGATTCACAGCCAGGCTCAGTGTATATGCATGTACACATGGGAGGACACGTGGCAGGTCACACAATCCTACATGTGGACACATGCTTGTGCCTGCTGGGCTGGACTTGCTAGACCCAGATTAATCACCACAATCCACCTTGCCACTGAAGCAAAGAGATTTTCTGGCATGCCAGCATGCTCAAGACCCCGTTGGCTGCCCATACGTCTCAGCGGTTCATCACGAGTCAAGACTCCCTCAGTCCAGCACGGAGGATAATGCCATGCACCCCACGGGCATGCAGGATGAGTCCTTAGCATAGGCAATAGCCATTCTCCTCCCCATTTGCTTTCCAGCCCATGACGTTACTGACTGGCAGCCCTCTGAGAGAGCAATCATGGCTCTCAGATGTGCACTTCTCTCATTCCTGCTTAATTTGCTCCTAGCTGCTTTACAGAACCCCTCACCAATTAACCAATTAGTAGCTAATTTAATTTGCACTATCAGGACTGCAGCCCACTGAGTGCCATGGTGGATGTACGTAGTAAGTGCTGGCTCCACTTGCTAACCGCCAGGTCTAGCCCGCTGCAGAGCCAGGCACAGAAAGTGGGTCATGTTCAAAGTGACACAACCCAAATTCCAACCACCTTCCATGTCCTTCCCCGAAAAGCTGAGACAAATGCTTGCCTTAGATCTCAGACAACTGAACACCTGTCTCCCAAATCCAGCACTTCCAGATGCCCTTGCCTTCTATCTCAGGGAGATACTGCAAGTAGAGACAATTCACAAATGTCCATTAAGCAGCAAAACCTGGTCCAGCCTGAACGGGGCTGGAGGATGGTTTGTTTGGTGGGTTTTTTTTTAATATGAAGAGAGCTGGAAGTGGCATCATCTGAGTTTTTCACTTAATCTTGCCCAGTGATAAAATATTTCATATAGGTATGATAAAACTTTTTACTTTGAGTCATTTTCCTTCATTTAATTCCAATTTTTAGGCTATGTTACATTACTGATTTCATTATATTTTTTACAAGTTCTAGCTGCTGTCCATTTTAACATAGGGGGAAAAAAAGAAACATTTTGGGCTTTTCTTTCTAACACAGGAGAGACAGGCAGAGAGACAGATACATGTATCTGTGTGCAAACCGTTTCACAAATTTTCCAGAAAAGAGAATCTGTTTTCTATTCTGGTTTGAATCTAACTGACGGTACAAAATACCACTGTTCCTCAGCCATGGAGCTGTGCAGCCCCTTTGCATGAAGCTCAGTAACCAGACAAGGCTCAATGCCAAGCTGGACTAGACCCTGAGGTGGGCGGCCACTGGCTTAGTGCTTTGCATCAGCAACTATTTCCCTCGTCCCGTTGCCCAGCAGGAAACGCAAGAGTTGGAATTAAGCAACAGGGACTGGAGGTTGGAGTAAGTCCACAAAACCTGGGAAATCCTCAGTGCCACCCGCACCATTTTGATCAGCAAGACGGAGCTAGGATTCTCCCAGGAAGCAGCTCTTTTGTGAGATGCTACGAATCCTGCATACGCTCCCCAAGCAGCATTACTGAGAACAGGAGCAGCCTTTTAATCAGGCTGCTGTTGTAGCACTCCCTGACCAAGAGCCAGCCTTGGCTCACGCCCGGGGAGGTGAGGCTGCGGGGGCAAAGCGTCACCGGTGGGCACCCGAGACAGGTCAGGAGGTTTCAGCCTCCACTCCACCTGCTGCCAGGGAACACCAGGATCTTGGAGACACAGTGGGATGGGGGAAAGAGATGATAGGTGGGGAGGAAACAGACCATAATATTATGAAGGACCTGGTGAAAAACTACAAATGGATGGCTACATTTTCTGTCTACCAGGCTCTCCCTTGAAAGAGTTTTTCACTATAATTGTAATTGATGTTTTCCTTCGCCCTTGTAAAATGGCTTAGTGGTTTGGAAATGATTTAAAGGAGGAATAAATATGCAAAACCAGAGCAGGTTTCTGTCAGGCTGCAACTCCTTTCTCTGCAGATGGACTGCAAGGCACCTTGCACAGATCGATAACTTTAGGGAACAAATAATTTTGTCTAGCTTATGTGACATCCTCAGAACATTTCTGATCTAACACTAACCTAGCCAAAGTATATTAAGTGTTGTGGGTGTTTCATTAGATCAATTTTAGGCCAGTGCTGCTGGAAACTCATATAGGGGAGGGTTGGATTCTGTCTGCTGGCTTCAAGAACAAAGCCGTCTTAATTTTTGCTACTATCTTTCCGTTATTAGAGGCAGCTAACACATGAGTATGATTGCACACATCCATACTGACTCGCAGGTTTCACCTACATGTTTAAAAGCTGGCTAAATCATCCCACCCTCCTTGCTGATCCAAGGGAAAGGACCTTCCTGCAGAATAAGCTGGAGGAGAATCTAACTGTGGAGAATCCAGTTTAGAGGGGATAAGGGGAACAGTGTAAGGAACAGTCTACACATCAAGTACCTCTGCCTGCAAACTTATCTGCAGATGGCAAAAAAAGTGTATGTTTCTGAAGAAGGCCATTTTCAGATTTTTAGGAGTCAAGATTACTAAAGTCCTCCAGCCCATGTTATGAAGAGTTCATGAGAAGAGCAGCAGTAGACAATCCAGAGATCCCAGGTCCCACCAAAGGACCCCACAGAATGACTTGGGACCAGCCGTCCTATGAGTGTCACCTCTCCCCATGCCATCATGACCGTCCATGCTTGGAAAGATCACACAGGTGAGATCAAGGAGCAGATCTCTGCACACTTCCCTTGAGGCCTCCATGCTCTGAAGTCTATTTCCCACATGGTCAGAAATAACCTGGATTTGATGGCTTGTCAAATATGCTGCAAAAGACTGGAAAGAGTGTTTAGAAAGGCTGGAGAGTGAGCTTTCTAGATGACAGCAGGGTGGTGGCTTGCTGGCTGAGTGCCTATGGAAATGAGGATATTAATGAAGCAGAGTTTGTAATTGAATGGAATTTATTGTACAATTAATGTTAAGGCACCTAGAGCCTTGGATGGGTGTCTCTGTTATTTTAAATCTAAATAAATAACTAAATTAACGCTACCCCTACTAGTTGTTTTTTGTAGCACAGCCAAGGCCGAAGTAATTTACTAAAAATAATGAGACTGGCTCGCTGAAGACCAGCAAGACTCGTGAGACAGCTCAACGGGGTTATATTTACAAACGGATTATCTTCCAGATGTCATGGTGATTGGTAGTGTTCGTGAACCAGGAGAAGGCAGCAAATAACTTTGGAGCTCGCATCTGGCCCCAACACAGGTTGCGCACCCACACGACTGTACACGAAGCACTTTGCCTTTGCAAACTCTGGAGGCTGCCAGGAAATGCCCTCTAGACTCACCACCTTTCTGGGAAATGACTTCTCAAAAAAATCACAGATAGTCCTGAGATGTTGTTGTTATTGTTATTATTATTATTCTTTTTAAAAGTTACTTCTGAAGACTGCTGTGCTGGTGACATTCCCGTCAAACTGCAATAACTAACCTGTCACAGCCTACAAACACTGACAATACAGCACCGTGTGGGGTTGACTTAATAAACCTCATTTACATTCATTTTGATTCGCTCAGGCATTGAAAAACATTTCACAGGGAAAAAGAAATAAGTAGGAACCTCTCCAAGCTGACATGATGTTTGCTGATATGATACGAATGGACTTAATAGCAGCACGTATGAGAACATGCATTCCTTACAATATTTGCAAATGGGCTTCTTTTTATTTACTTGCCTTTTTTTTTTTTCCTTCTTCTCTTTTGTGCTGGTGCCACTTGTGCTGCGGAAGCACTGCCATGACCGTATCTCCATGCCACCAATATGCCCAAGTACCCATGTCCTCCCGGGCCCTCTGTTGAAACAGCCCGTGGGGGCAGGACAGGGAGCTCACCATACAGGAGATGGGTTGATTCTTGCTGCAGTTTTTATTTTTGTTGCTCCATAATCTGAGGCTCTACTCCCCAGTTCCCCTTTTTAGAGTTAGCCTGTGAGCTGGTCTTCCTAAATTAGGACAGTCCAACACTTCCAGCAGTGAAGACCTGTCTGGGTCCTGCCTTTGGGACCCAGTAGCTCACCTACATCATGCTGAACAGGTGAGCTTAGTCCAGGTGGAGCTGCAGACCCCACAACTACAGCTAACAGCCAGCCCTCCACGTCAAAAGTGGCAAGTGGCCTCTCAGGCTGTCTTGGATGAAAAGCATTCGCTGAGCTCCGAGCCATAGTTTTGAGATCTCCCCAAAGTTGAATTTTTTTTACGCTTTCTATAGCCCTTTCCTTAAACTTCCGGAATGCCTTGCATCCCTTTCCTCCTAGCCTACATTACACCACCCAGCAGCACAGGCCAATTCCTGTTGCAAATGTGTTACTGGGAGTTGCACTACAGCCTGCACAATGTTGGAGAAACCCACTAGGGAAAGTCAAGAGCTTGAATCACAATTGGGCTAAAAGTTTATCTTACCTTGAAGAGTGATAAACACACAAGGCATGGTGTTTTTGTTGTTTCTGCTGAGCTTTTTCCTGCTGACATTGGTTTAAAATAAGTTCCTCTTGATTTACGTCTGTCTAAGATCAGAATGAAACAGAATGAGTTTTCGCAGAATAGAATTCTGCAGATGAACACATGGGGCTCATTTGGTTTCTCTTATCTGATTTGCATCACATAGAGAGACAGTTTAATTTCAAGCACTGGCCCTGAGCAATTGAGAATGGGAAAAAAAACCCCAAACCCTGAAAAAGTATCACAATCAAGCAAGTTGGAGAGTTATGTGGAGCTGGGAAACTATCCGGAAAGGGGAAAACAATACCACAAGATGACAAATAATGCCAAGTGGTAAGGTACGGAGAAAAAGATTTTCTGCAATGCATGCAATCCAATGGCACTTAAGGAAAAACTCAGATCACTGAGCTATTGGGAGTAATGCTGAGTGGCCACAGCTTCCTCCCATCACATACCGTATTTGTGTGCTGGAAGCTGGAATCCAGCAAGGACACGTCATGCAAGATAGAAAACACAAATACTTCTGCGTCAGGATGGCATGGTGTCACCATGACACAAGGTGTGGGGTTTAAAGAGACTCCCTCATGCTGCATCTAGCCAGGATGAGATTTCTTGTAATACCTCTGCTCCTGCCACACGAGGCACCCAAGAACCCAGCTGAGGGAGGCTCATCTCTCAGCTCAGGTTTTAGCTCCCTTTAGTTTAGGCTGTACCTTTCCACTCTAATCTACTGTCACTGCTTCAAAGGAGGAAACCCCCTTATTCTGTGCTCTGTACCTGCCTCACAAGGAGACAAAAAAGTGCAGAAAATGAAAACAAAGAAAACCCCACTCTGCCCCTTTCAAAATGAAAACTCCACCAGACCTGTCCTCTTCGATGTTGCCATTTCTGCCTGCTCCCCACAGGCGTAGGGGTTACAAACACGGTATTACAGACCTGTGACAACCCCAAGGACAGGGTTCAGTGTCAGCAGACTGCAACTACAGCAGCTGCCCTGATGCAACTCCTCAGCAGCCAGGCAAAGCCTCGCAGTGCGGTACGGCAGGCTCCGGGGGACGAGTCCCCCCGTGTGACTCACCTTGCCTGGCAAGGCAGCAGAGGCTGCCCATTGCCTGACTAAACTGCACCAAATCCAGTGGATAAAAAGGCCTCAGAGTAAAGCAAGTGATGAGTCTAGCAAGACTTGCTTCTACGCTGTCTGCGGGGTGGGTCTCTACAGTACAGCTTCCAGGATGGAAACATGCATGGGCTTGTCTTCTGTTTCAAAATAAAACTTTGCAAGAAATCATGAACAAAATCAGAATTCAAGAGCTCAGAGCACAGAAAGACTCTTACAAGCTTCCGCTACCCACTGCTCCCAGCTCTGCCTGGCTCCTGCTGTCAACAGCTGTCTGACTGTAGCCCCAGTGAGTAACAGCAGCAAACACTTTGTATCTGCAGCACAGATGGTGATTAAGATTCAGATGTTCCAGCACCATCCAGGTTCAGTGGCTGCTAGTGGGTCATTTAAAGCCAAAGTGAGAGAGAGCAGGAGAAACATGAGGAACACTGCTGGGGGGGGCAGCAAAGAGATATTAACTGCTCGAGGGCTCAGAGCAACCCCGGGATTCTCAACGCCCTGGTCATCAGCTCACTATTTTTAGTAAGTGAAGTATATACTGTGTACGTGCGCGTTTGTGCCATGCAACGTTTTCATGCTAGACTTTGTTACCTTGCAGCCTGCTCAGCCACAGTACAAGCTCAACCAACACAGGCTATACAGAAAGTGCATCCCGGTCAGCACGGATCTGGCCTTGCACCCCAAGGTGAGCCGGCTGGGCACCCGGGCAGAGCTGCTCACGCCGAGCCTGCTCGTCTCCCCGCCCCTCCCCAGCACCGAGCCCGATGCTAGCCTGTGGTTGGGTTGTGGCTAGCTGTTTTTCAGCCTCCGAGATGTTTTCAGTCAAACACTCGGATGTATTGTTCCCTCTCCTCCCCTTCCCTCCTTGCTCCTGCAGCCACCACCTTCTCCAGACTTGGGCAAATTGACAAAGCAACAGGATAGGGAAAATTGAGTTGTATCATTCCCCCTTGGGGAGTCTCACTTTCCTGCCTGTATTTGAAAGCGCTCATTTCCTACATCTCCTGATGAGAGTTCCTATCGACCAGTGACCCCTAAATGCCTATGCTGCTCAATAGTCCCCAGTATCTTATTGACAGGTCTATTGACAGCTCTCCCCATGCAGGAGAGCCGGGGCAGCAGCCGGCCACGAGCTGGCAAGGGCTGCTTCAGGAGCAGGGACAACTCTGAGCCAGTATTGACACTGTAAATGGAGACAGTTTACTTAGCACGCAGGGAAGATGCATCTGTTAAGGCAGCCAGTAGATTTCCCTATTGTTTAACGGCAGCTGCCTTACCGAGGACGGGGAGTTTCCTTTGCACGGCAGCAGCGTTACCCCGTAACAAACACACAGCTGCTCCCCAGGCCCCGGGCTCAGTGCTTTGATGAGCAGGGGCTCCACGGCTCGAGCGAGTGGAGATGGGCAATCCCTTCCTGGCTCTGTTCATGGACCTCTGCAATATGTTCCTGAAAGCAGCAATTACTTTTGTCCAGATCTTGTCAATAACCCACCAGGAACTCTCTCCTTCTCTGTTCTCAGCTCATCTGGGTTCCGGCCAAGCCCTCTCTCTTTCACTCCCTAGTGCCTGCAAGCCCTTGGTCCTCCACTACTCATGCAGCTAAGAGGAGACACTGCCCACAAAGTAGGATGAAAGCTCGAGAGCCCAGATTCGCACCATCTCCCACAGACAACCGTGGAGCCCACCCTGAAAGTATCATCGTCCTGGGCTCCTTCTCCAGTCAGCAGAGAGATGCTGGCACCCTGGGAGCTGCAGGCACCCCCTGGCCTCCCCGAGCTCTCCCCGCCACTCCGCTCTGTTTGCTTTGCTCTTGCGCATCCCTGTGCCAGTGCCAGGTGCAGGAGCACCACGTGGAGCAGCACACGGTGTGTTTACAGTAAATCCTCCCGGCGCATGCCTTCATAGCCCACCACTCATCCAGGCGAGAAGCTGAGGGGAAAAAAATGAAAGAATATTGAACTTCTAATGCACTGTAATTACCAAATGATCCTATCTCAGAAGCAATGGGGCCCCATGGGATTTATTGCTGTATTAACAGTGGTTTTCCATTGCATTACTTAATGAATAATGTCTAGGCTAATAGCACACCAAAAAAAAAAAAGCAAAAAAAAAGAACACAACTCCAGTGTAATTATTATTTCTTCTAATGCAGCCACTTCTTACATGAATACCCATCTCTCTTTATTGGGTTGTTGTTTAAAAAATGTTTCCTATTAAATTGCCATCGGTGTGAGGCATATGTTATCATTATTATTTTTACTTTTGCTATACAAAGATGTTTTCCCACTGCCAGGCTCTCTCGCATACCCAAGTGACCACTCTGTTCCCATCCATGCTCCTGGTGCCACCCTTGGCTTGGCTACGTGGCTTTTCAAAAAGCTGCGAAGATCTCAGCTGTGCAAACAGCCGAGGCTCTGTTTATTTTGGTAGCCTCACAAAATATTTATGGAGAGTTATTCGAGCAGAAAGGCTGAATGGAGATCATTGCAATGTGTCAAATTAAAGAGTGCTTAATGCTGCCTAATCTCCTGGTAATTACTGTTGTGGCAGCGGATGGCATTAGAGCTGGGTAAGAAAGCTAATGATAGTCGGATAGGAGCCTGGCTGGGTGTCAGTGCGAGGCGGGGTGGAGAGCAGGCTTCTGTCACCAGGCAGCTCCAGCAAGTGGGTCTTTTTCTCTGTACATATTTATCAAAGGACCCCCTCACCACTTCAGCAGCATCCTCACTCACGAACACGATTAGTTATTTGTACAGTGGCAATACACTGATGCCCCAAATATAGGTCTCAGTGCTGGGCACTGCGCATGCCTTCGCAGGGAGACAGCCCATGCCCCATGGAGCTCATCATCAATTAAAACAAAGCAGACAAGGAAGCTTTATTATCTCCATTGTAGAGCTTGGGAATTCAAGTACCTAGAGACTAAGAGACCCAGCAAATACTAATAAATGCTACTCGGAACTGCTGATGCTTATCTGAACTTTGCAGAGCTTGTGTCACACTAATCACTGGGGCTGTGTCTGATTAGCTCTGCATTCACTTGAAGATCATTGTGCCTATCTGGGCACCCCACACTCACATCACTGCTGCAGTTAGAGTGTCAAAACCGACCACCTGTGGGGCAAGTGGGACTTCAATCCTCAAGGGCTTGTCTAGTTTTTGTTCTTGATGAGGTCAGCAGCAAGCAGAAAAGAAAAAGGGAGACAACTGGCTTGATGGGTTTCAGAGATGCGGCTGGACCAGTCTATTTAGAGGTATGTATTTAGAAGTACCAGGTAGTTATTGAACACATTTCCAAGTAAACACTGATTTTGTTCCTTTAAGACTGTTCTTTCTCTGTTTAATCATAATCCTGGTTTTGCAACAGCAAACCCATTGCCCTGGCAACAAGCTGTGATGTCAGAAGAAGTTGGTTCTGACATCTTCAGGGGAATAAGCAGGAGCAGCTGATGAACCCCAGAGCAAGGAAGATTCATATTTTGATGCCAACTACCTAGTACCAGCACTGGAAAGAGAACTGTGAGCTCTCCCAGATGCACGGCCCCAGGCAGGGCATAGTTTCTGGGCACAAAGATGTGATTCAGCATTTTCCCCGTCGTCAGTAACTCTACAGTACCACAAGTGCTATGGCAAGTCAACCCCTTGCAAATTCAGTTCTTGGGCACGTCTTCTCTCCTACCACTAACTGCGCACTGGAGTTGCAGCCCAAGATTGTGGCTAACGTCAACCATCCCAGGAACTTACTGAGAGCCTTCGGACTCTCCACCTCCCACCGCCTGTAGGACAGGACCTGGGGAGAAACCATGTGGTTCAGGGTAGAAGGCGGGGGGGGAGGGATACGGGAAAGGGCTCGACAGGAAAGGGGAGGGAGGGATGAACCGGTCTGTTCCAGTTACGGAGCTCAGCAAGCGAGAGGTTCATCATTAACTGTCAAACAGCGGTTTTAATCAGCCCTGCTCCTCGGCGGAAGATAGATTTAATATCAAGGCGCATTTTCAGAGCCATTAGTTTAATTATGACAGGTGTCTGCAAACTGGATGGCTCTGCTTTCAAGCTATGAATGACAGCGTTTAATTCTCTGGGCCCACAGGGGCCACTAGGGTACTTTACAAAAATGAGCTTCCATTAAAGCATAAGTGTTTCTTTCTTTCTTCCTCCCTTTCTTCTTTTTTTATACATATATAAATATATATTTCTCTCCTTTTGCTCTCTCTTCTCTGCATGCTACAAAACGAGAGCTGATCAGAAAATTGCCATTTAGTGGAGGGCAAAATAATTTTCCTTGTGCATTAGGACTTGCATTACAGGTTAGGAAGGCTGTGCCCCATGTTCTCTGACCAGGCAGAAGCACAGCAATTTGCTGCTTAACCTTTCTATTATCCATCTGCCTTCAGTATTTTCCCAATAAATAGGTAAATAAACAATAATAACAAATAATGGAAGCTTTGGATGCCTATAGGACGCTGCTTACCCCAAGCAGAGACTAAAGCCAGGTTACTCTGAGTCCCTCCAGGTCCGCTGGTGGAAGGTTGCCTTGCTTCAGCATCCAGCTTGGGCTGTGTGCTGCACACCTCCCACCTCTGTAATCAGCACCGTGTCAGATGAGGAAGGTACATGCAGTGTTCATCCTCCTTCAGTGTTCAGCTGATACAGGCTTTCCAGATCAGAGCACTTCATATGCATCCATCTGAGGCACCAAAAAGCCTTCCCCTTGCTCCCTGAAAAAGGAGAGGTTTTACATGGCCATGCTTGGGACAGGAAGGGATAAACCTATTGGGACTTTTGCAACTTTTGGGAAGTTTGGATGAACTTTGATAATGGAAATGTAGGGGGTCAGCAGAGGTACAGGCCTCAAAGGTCATTAAGTTTTAAGGAAAGTAACAGATGAGGAAAAGAAAGACAAGGTACGAAAGAACTGGCAGAAAGGGTAGTAGAGTGAGCCTGTGTATTAAAAGACACCAAAGACTCAGTATAGAAAGAGTCCCAGTCAGGGCAAAAGGTTCAGATGAAGCTTGTAAAACATCCCAAACCCCCTAATCAACAGAAAAGTCAACATAATAATTTTTTTTCAGTTCTGTTACCCAGAGAACTAGTTGGTTTTGACCACTCCTCACACAGAAGCAGCAAAGGTTTCTACTGCCTTTCCTGTGGTTATCAGATGGCTTTTGTCTGCTGTAGTCCCTCACACATAGGCTGCTCCAGAGTGACAGCATTAGATTTCCAGAGGATCCGGGACTTTCAACATCTCCTGCCAGACAGCCAGAAGCACTCAATCTCTAAGACATACCCCACAGGCTGAGCTCATTTTAAGGACTGGGTTATTTTGTAAACCTAACTCCAGCTGGCCCTATTATTTAGCACTCAGCTTTTGGAAGTGTTTCTTAAAGTCAGGACTCCAGGCTGGCTGCATTAAAGTGAGGCAGCAAAGTAACTCACCCAGTCACACCTCCTATGCCCAGGCTGGGCTCCAAGTGGATGGACTCGTGAAGGAAAGCCCTTTGCTGGCTGACTTGGCTTCTTGGATGGTACCAAGTGGAGCTTACATTTACATTTTAAGAAAATCAAAGTACTTGGTGATCCTCCAGACACAAACAACATTATAATCCAGCTTACAAAGGAAGAAACAGAGGTGAAGAGAGAGGGGAAGGCTTGTCGTACCTCTCAGGGTGACAGGGTAGTATGCCTGGCTTGCCAGCACCCTGTCTCCACCCTGCAGTTTTTTTGAATATGCAGTACAGCTCTGAAAAGCCCTTACCGCAATGCCTCAAGCATTGCCCTCTGCTTTCACCCCAGCCCTGGCAGTTTATCAACACATGGCTGACAGTGCCAAATGCCCCACTTTCCCTGGCAGAGGTACCCCTTCTGCTCACATTTCCCCAGGGAGTGGATGGACATTGTCTCCCTAGCTGGCTCCCTTTGTCCCATCATATCCCACTGGGGATATGTCCCAGGACAGCACATGGGTGATGACAGGAAGAACGGGAGCTGGACTGAGCCTTGAACTCCCCTGGGCAGCGTACAGGTTGTACCCGGAGCAGTGTGCGGCCCTGCATCGCGCTGCTATCCTGGCTGTACAGTGACCTCTGCTGCAGAGCAAAGCAGCTACCAGCTACACATGCAGGAAGCTACAGCTGACGTGCATCTCTGGAGGAAGGGAGCAGCTCACACCTAGACACTACCTCAATCTCCTGCAAGAGTCTTCTGGCCTTTTTTGAAACACCCCAAGTTCCTGTTGTGCCTGCCTGTAACCTTCTTGCCTTGTTCTTGGGTCCTGCAAGGGCAGACCCATCGTATGTCAGCTCCCCAGTTTCTGCTGGGAACCCCAGAGATAAGGAAGGGAAATTAAAGTGTACAGTGATGACTGCTGTGCTCAGACTACCTGGGACATGCTGCAAATAGCTTCTCAGCAAAAGAAGCATTTCTCCAGCTCTCCCAAGACAAAATTTATCTAGACCAGGTTACCTCAGAGTTTTGCCCCAGCATCCCAGCCTTGCCTTGCTGCTCTGCCATCCATTAGCATCACCGCCTTCGCTGTGCAGCTCTGCAGTGAAACTAGTTTGAAATTTCCCCAGGCCACACTCCTCTGTAGGAAAATGCCAGCCTGGCACGCTGCAGTGCTCCCTGGGCCGGGCTGGTTTCAGAGGAGTGCTGACACAGCAGCGGCTAGGGACTGAGCAGAGCCTGCCAGTTCTTCAGCCTGGCTTGGCTGCCCCAGAAGCCCAGGATGCTTGGCTCCAAGGTCTCTCAGCAAGAGGACAGCCCTAGACCAGGGTCTGTCAGCCTGAGGAGCCCCCAAGGCCCTTACTTTCAGCCTCTGTGCAGTCTGGAGTCTTTCAGAGTGTTTCTAAAAGGTCAAAAGGAAATATCACTTCTACTTTTTCCCAAGTCTGATTTTGAAACATTTAAGTCTCCAGCCAGCCCTAAATGTTGTTATTTCTTACTCCTAATTCACAGGGTCCCATGTTATGTCCACACGTCCATGACCTTTTTCGGTCATGTGTTTAGGAGCTGATGAATGGTAGTTAAGACATGCCAAACTCATTCCACTTGTGAGACAAACCACAGCAGTCTCAAAGGACATCAGGGAAATCACTTCTAGCCCCTGCTCTAAGCACAAGAGACATCATTTTAGGTCTCCCCTAGTATAAACCAGCAGAGCTCCAGGTAGAGACCACTGAACTATGCTGAATTATGGTAGCTCAGTATCTAGCAGAGACTCCTGGAGACCTGCCTTGAGCACTGACAGGATGTTAAAGTCTTTTGGGACTTTTTTTTGCATCCATTTATACAATGAACTTGTTTAAGTGATGTTGCCAAATTCATGCATGAAAACCAGTCTAGATAGATACTGGCATTCTGTACTGAAAGAAGCTTATAGACTTGTAGAGGGATTTTAAAAAAGCATCTAGGTGGTGGAGGCACCCATCATGAACTGTTTTAAAATGGAAATCAGATGCATAATGTGTTTTGGAGTTTTTGTATAGCCCTCTAGCATCTAGTCACCTCTTACGTCCACAGCTGCTTTATAAACATGGCCTCTGGGTGCTAAACTCCAGAAAGCCACTGGGATTTCATGGGAAAGAGACATTTTCAAGATCCATGACCAAAGTTAACAGCAAAGTTGATTCAATTTCTGCACAACTTTCCAATTCCTTAAAAAAAATAAAATGAACAATGTGTTTCTCAAGAACACAGTCGTCCCCCCCTTCCTTTTCATCCTGTTTGGAAGTGCCTCTGCCTTTGTTCCTCCCCAGAAGGGGTCTGGCAGGTTCTAGCACAGGAGGAACTTGGGAGAAACAGCAGAAGTTATTTAAGTCCAAACACATAAAATTACACATATTCAAAACAAAGAGCATGGGAACTTGGCAGAAGGAGAGGGTGTCTAAGTTACCAAAGCAGCCATAACTCAAGAGCTGACAAATGATGTGGGTTTGAAATGAGTATTTATTCTGGTATTTAATAATACAAATCCAGAGTGTGGAAACTACTATACTGCTACATCACATTGTCTTTAGTGCCTCCAAGTCACTGAGAGCTATGAGGACCAAGCACTGTTGTGGTTTAGGTAATTCAATGCCTTTCTTACAATGTTTTACTGCAGAAAAATACATAATCAGCAGGGAAAGGGATTCCCCTGCTAGTTTCTAGGCTAGCATTGTTTCTGAAACTTTGGAGCTCACAGAGGCATTGAATAGTGCAGGGGAACTTATGTCAGAGAAAGCCTACCAGCTCCAAATCAATCCTTCTATCGCTGTGTTGAAAGTTACATCTCCAGAACTTTTCAGCTTTAGGGTAAATCTGACTCAAGTTAGTGGCACTGAGTATTTTCTCACCATGTGGCAGCATCTCACCAGCAATCCAGCTGTGCAGAACCACAAATGGCACATGGGCTGGCACTGGATGGAGGAGGGGGTGCTCAGTTATGCAAGTTCCTTACTTCATCCCACAGAGGAAGAGAGTAACAATGCTGAGCTTCCACTGCAAAAAGCCTAAAAAGTGATGGTCAGCAGCTCAGCTGAAGAGATTTCTATTTTTCTTTTTCCTGTTATTGTAGCAATGAACCTGAGCTGGGGGGTTTGGGTCTAGATTCAGTCCAATTTTTATTTCAGTTTGTTGGTCCTTAATAGGTCTCTGAAACTTGTAGGGAGCAGCATTTCCCCGAGTGAGCAGCAGTTCAGTTAGACTCAGCCCAGGATGCTGGGTGCTCTCACTACTGAGATCTTCCTTGAATCACCTTTGAATGCACAGGACTTTCAGGGAAGTTTGGATCCTTGAGAGATTCTGGCCTGATTTTGTAGAACTAAGAAGTGGGGGTTTAAGGTCAAACCATCGTATCAGGTATTTATTGCAGTCTCTGCTACCCCACAAATTCACAGAAGAGGATGTTCTGCCCTAGACCCAGGCAGAGGCATTATTTCAGGTTACCCTGGGATTAGGCAAATGTAAAACAGCTTATGTTCATGCCTTGTGGGTTGCTGCCCATTTTTTTCTGCATGTTCAGTAGGCTTTTTGTATTTTATTTTAAATGCAAACCAAATTATAGAGTAGCATATTTCTGTTTTTCTAGCAAATACTGTTGTAATGACCAGTTGCTACACAAATTCACCTCTAATAAACCCAGCCCAAGTGAATGCAGAAAGGAATCTATTGTTTTAAATGTGTAATAATGGGGAAAAGGGTTTTTATGACTCTCCATAACCTTTAAAAGGAAGCTCAGAAAGTGGCTGGACAAAGTAAACAGAAAGATTCCTAGGAAGAAGCTGTCTGCAGTAGAGATTCTCATGTCCACTACATTGGAAACATCCCATGGGGGCAGATGGAAGACCAGCCATTTCAAAAAAAGTGTGTCTACTGGTTGCTGCAGGCTGATAATAGTAGCTTCGGTTTAACTACAAATTACATACACAACGAAGAACACCCAAATCAGTATGATTTGACTTTGTTTTGGAGAAGAAACGATGGGTTCACTTTCCTTTCCTTAACTCATCCTCAAGACTTATAGTACTGTCAGTAGGAAACAGAGCCCAGCAGATGAACCCCACTCATTCAGTATTGATCCACACATGGGGTTAGTTTGGGGGGAGTAACAAATATGGGTGGGTCAGAACTGACATCTAAAGCAGGACTCAAAAGGCTTACAAATGGCCAGACATTTAGAACTTCTTAGCACCCAATAACCCTAGTAGCTCACACCACATCTGAACAGCTAGCGCTAGAAGTTACAAATCCCTGACCTGGCTCAGCAAAGAATACCCAAAACCTGCCATTTGGAGTCCAGCAAGGTGCTACCCTTCTGACAAGGTCCCTGCACCTTGGGAAGGCAGGCCAGCCTGGCCTACCATTTTTCAATGGCCAGGAGCCACCAGCCATGTACCACCTACCTCGGAAAGCCTGCTGCTGGCTGCAGACGAAGGCCCAGACCAGGAATTGAATTTGGGCGAGTTATGTGCAATGGTAATAAATAAGAGAGACTACGAACGCTCCCAGCAAGTGATGAAATCATTGAAGTTCTACCCCTTCATATTGAGTGCTGGCAACCAGCAAGTGTACCCCCCTCATCAGAAGCTTTCTGTGAATGCTCTGAATGAACGGCAGGGAATCTGTACGTTCCAGAGCCACTTCCCTGCCATTAATATTGCCACGTATGCACAGGGTATTTGAAGGTGCCTGCAAGCAAGACTCCATTGTCCCCAAAGCCAATCTGATGCCAAGGAATATCCTCACTGTGTTGCAATCCACCACTTCAGCCCTGCTGGTGTGAGTCCAGGAATCGGTCTGCTCCTCCCCAAAAGCACAGCAGCAACCGCTGACCTTTACAGCTGCCATTGAGGCATCAGAGCTTCAGTAACAGGGTACTGAAGTCCTTGGACACAGGAGTTAACTTACACTAGGTAAAATTGACACAAGGCTTAGGCACCACACAACTCTCACCTGAGCCCTCCAGAACCAGTAATAAGATCCCTAAACCTCATGCTTTCTTTTGCTATGGGGATGAACTTTACTCCCAGCAAGGAGTTCATGCTGCTTGACAGCCAGCTGGGTACTTATTGCCACAACTAAACAAAAGTAAATAAAACAAAGCAAAACATGGTCGTCACATTGCAAAGTGATACTAACTACCCAGTGTAGGAACCACTAAATGTTTCTGTGGAGAGCCACTGAAAGAACACATCAATGTGGTTTTTCATTTCCTTCATCTTAAATGCTATGAAGAATCAAGTGAGGAACAGTAGACTATCTGGCCTTCAAATGCATTACCAAAAGAGAAGACCAGCATTAGTATCTACACACTGTCATCACAAAGAAATAAAATGTTGCAGATCCCAGGACCAGGGAGATGCTCTGAGCATTATTACTTTTTGGCTGGGAAAGCTGCTTAAGCACGCAAAAGGCCTATACTTAAACATTCAGCCTGTGACAAGGGATATACCAGAACATTTGTGAACCAGCTTTTCCAAGGCAGCAGCCCTTCTTCCCTTCCTCTTCTCCATAGGGAAAACACATAGCAAAACTACATAAATTATCAGCTGAGCCATGAAAAAGCATCTTCCCAAGATTACACAAGGGTTACAGCAAACATTAGGAAATGAAACTGTGCTTGAGAAATACAATTGCATCGAGATCAAGAAGATGAAGAATCAGTATTGATGAGATATAGGTGGTCAGACAAGAGTGGTGCTAATCCTTGAGCCACTTGCCACCAGAAGCCCCGTTTATCATAGAATCATTTAGGTTGGAAAAGACCTTTAAGATCATCGAGTCCAACCATCAACCATGCCCACTAAACCACGTCCTGAAGTGCCCTGTCTACCTGCTTTTTGAATACCTCCAGGGATGGTGACTCCACCACTTCCCTGGGCAGCCTGTTCCAATGCCTTATCCTCTGGAAAGGACTTCAACAGCGGGGATTATACTGGCTTTGTGTAGTTTGAGGTTCCTCTGTACTGGGTGCATGGCAGTCTAGGAGATGCTCACCACTCAGCTTGGATGTTGAAGCCAGGGCAGGTGCTGCTCGTGGTGGAGAGGTTTTTCTTTCTGGAGAATGATGCAAGGAAGCCACAGCAGCCTGTGGAGGACCCTCTCTCCCTTTGGCTGCAGGGAGAGCCTGGGGAGCACTAGACATATGTAAGGGTCTCTGCAGCCTCCCATCTGTGGCCAGACACCTGGGCCACAGACACCTTCAATGCACTCAGATAAAAATAAACTGTCACAGAGAAGAAACTGGCAGAACAAAGCTTGAAAAATCCCTAAAGGCTTCAAGCAAACACAGCCCCATATTACTATTTCTGTAGTATCTCATTATTTAAGTCAAAACACATGATTTTAAGAAAGCTGACTCAGGGCTTTTAATGCTTGGGGTTGCCAACCTGTATGTGCACAGATGCTTTTCAGAGGTTCTGATCACCTGCAATTCACACCAAATTGTGGGTAGCTAGCACTTAAAACAGCAAGCCTGTAATTTTATATGCAGTTGCTGTTTTATTTCCTGCTGTCTCTTCTGACCTTGATATTTTTGTGCTTCCAGATACATACAGCAAACAGAAAAACCCCACCATTTTGCTCCCATGCAAAGCTGTTACATCTCAGAAGAGGTGGTGAACTTTTATGCCTGGTGGCAAATACACAACCCATAATCCCAAGTAAAAAGCATTACCTGTGGCAAACAGGCTTCTGCAGCAGCACAGGGACATGCTCCCTCGGAGAAACTGGTAGGAATTTTCTTAAGGTCAACCTCTGACTCCAGGAGGGACAATACCAGATTTTACAGGCTGGCAAGCAGTCGCCTTGTTGCTATTCAGAGCAGTATGAGCTTGTTCATTTGTCTTTCACTGTAGTTAAAAAAGAAAATAATAAAGGGAAAAAAAAAAAAAAAAGACACATCAACTCAACTACAAAGATCAACTCTCCAGAAAGAAAGCTACAATATATAGGTTACAGTTTCCTGCTAAAACAAACCCCCTCACAGTATGATTTCATAGGCCATGCTAATTATTTTTAGGGCAAGCATAATAAAACCCAGGTGATTTGCCTTTAGCAATTTCTTCTTATCTTCACACAGCTCTGGATCACTTACCCACATGGCAAGCAATTACAATGAGCCCTGCAGTTCTTAACAGACATCTTTTGTCGAAACCCGGCAAGAGTACACAAAGGTTAATATGCTTTTGCACTACAAAAATCTGGGCATTGTCTTGTGTATTGTAAGACGTGCTTGTGACATGCTGAATTCAGCTGATTTACAAGATCAGCAAAACAGAAGGTTTTCCCACTGGGAGCCTTTTTCTAACTATTTCCTCATCAGGATGTTGGTGTGCAGGAGTCTGATTTGCCATGCGTCTGCTAGGAGCGCGGAGCAGCGTTTCCAGCCAGGCGTACATCCCTCCCCTCGCCCTCTCTCCCGCACACGCAGACAAGCACACTGTAGTGCTCTGTGCTGCCAGCCAGGTTGCCATCCGCCTCGCCTCGCCTGGAGAGGTACGTTCCTGATGCAGTGGTGGTGATAACATAGAAAAGCAAAACCTCCACTTCCCGCCTCCCACACGTAACAAGGGACATTCATTCCGGCCTGTTTGGGATAAGCTGGGGCTGCCACTGTTACTGCTGGGCTGAGCCCTCCTCTGATTTCAGGAGATGGGGTGTGAGTGGGTGCGGATGTATGAGCCTTGCCCGATTGCTTTGAACTCGAGAGAGGAACGTCTCGAACCCCTGCCGTATTGCTGGATATGAAGAGGAGGTTACAAGAGATTCCCAACCCGCTTTTTTCTGGGGAGCTAGGATATCTCAGATTCAGGCCTTCAAGCATAAACCTGCTCTTATGTTGCGTTCCATGGGTCCCCAGCTAGGAAAAATACATTTTGTTGGACTAGGTTGAGCCCCTGGGTTCATATTTACATCCTAACAGCCCTAGCAGTGGGCACAAATGTAGGTGGGGGAAAGTAAAGCTTGGTTTAAAATGTGCAAGATCCACAGGATTCCAGAGCTTTCCCATGGTCCCTATCCATAAATGCAATATCATTAGAGAGGTTTCACGTTCTTGGGTCCAGCCTCCACCAAGTTCACTGTCCAGCCCGCTTTCTTGTCTTGGTTTATCATCAGATGAGTTGCATTTGCCAAACTCATTCAGTGCTAAGCACTGCTCTGGGCAGATGTGTTGCCCTCCGTTTGCCACTCTTGATGCAGTCTGGGCTGACAGAGCACATCGGAGGGGTCTGCTTCCCTACATGTCCTTGTCACATGTCCACTGATGTCCAACTGACAGAGCAGGGAGAAGTCTCCTCGACCTGGAGGGATGTCAGGGCCAGTCTTCTCACCTTCAGAGACTACAGGCAGTGTCTCTCGATGGCAGGACGTACCCAGCAAGAAAGATCCAGGCCAGGCCACGGAGAAGCTGCCAAGACCTGGCCGACTGTTCTCCTTCTTCTGCTCTGCCTCTGCTCCAATGCGTCTGGTGC
The DNA here is from genome assembly GCA_013401275.1 of Pandion haliaetus. Lineage (NCBI taxonomy): Eukaryota > Metazoa > Chordata > Aves > Accipitriformes > Pandionidae > Pandion > Pandion haliaetus. The sequence goes on from VYZV01019998.1 coordinate 181,389, forward strand.
TTAGGTCCCAGTCATTGACAGTAAAACGTAAGCGGGACATTGTGTGAGGGGGCAAACACAGGAAAAGGAGGAAAAACGTTCATTTATTCTGTAGTGCAGGGCACTTGGGGCTGCTTTTATTAAATTGTGTGTCTCTCTGTAAGGTATTAAATATAACATACATTTAAGCTAACTCTGGGGTGCCTAAAGAGTAGAGACAGAAGATGTTTCCTCAGCATTTATTTACATCAAAATATATATTTCTATTGATGAAGTATTGGCTGTCAGGCTACCAACAGAAAATCACTCTTGATGCAATAAAACTCACAGCCTGTTCGGCTCTGCTAACAGTAACCCTACCCCAGCATTTAATTACAATTTCCAGACTGAGAAAACCAACGCAGCTTGATAGGAAGGGAAAATATCCACCAGCACCATAGGATTCTACACCACAGGGTCCCTACATGTCCCTCAACAAGCCATTTACAGGAGGAGAAGCCTGTTGTATGGTGTAAAAAAATAATTAAAAAAACCTTCAGAAGGGTTGGCAGCATAAAAATTTCTGGCTGTCATCTCTCTGTTTCTGCGAGCAGCAAAAGATCCATAATTCTCACACTTAATGTAATTCCAAGGCATCTAAAGTGATTTACAGTCAGTTTACTCAATACTTTCAGCTTTATTTAATGTAACAGTTATGGCACATAAAAAGTTTATTGAAAATCCTTTGGGAGTATGATTGAGTAAGAAACAGTCGTTGCTAATACCATTACAAGACCTGAAGAGAAGGATCCCAGCATGTTCTCTCAGTGACCTTTATGGCTCTGTGATCCAGGGTTACACCAGGAAATCCTCTCCTGCTCTCAGAAGGGAATGGTGCCACGTTGCCTTCTTCCCTCGCGGGGAGCAAACAGCTTGGGAGGCACTTATCTGCCACGCAGAGCCCTGGGTCTGCTCTGCCTCGGCAGCAGGACGGGAAGGGAAGGAAGTTCTGGGAAGCTATGGGGGGATGAAGTTCCCTCCTGCCAAACTCACTCATTTATCCACTTACTTATTTTCATATTTGCCATTTGCAAGCAGAGCTGAATCTCTCCTCTAAAGAGCAGAGGAGTTGTTTTGGGTGGGGTTGGGATGAAAACAGGGTTGCAGTAGAGTGAAATTGCATGGATCCCTCCCAGCTCGGCTCCCTGCGGTGCCATTGACTCTTTCAGCATCACCGGTCTGTTAAGCTTCTCCCCAAATGTGAAATTGCAAAAGATGTTAATTTGCCTTAGCAATTAACAGACATTACTTTTACTATCATTATAGCAGTAACTATAATTTAATAATTGCCAACACTGTTAGTGATAACATCCACAGTGGTGAGCATCTCAACATCAATTTTTGTTGGCTGTTCTTGCAGTGTTGGCAGCCCACCACAGTTACCTGAAACAACAGAAGATTCACATTTATCTTAAAAGTGTAGAAGACAAGCATACTAATTATTACTGTCACTTTGGCAGCACCTAGAAGCTCCAGTCACAGACCAAACCCAGACTGTCCACGTGGCATAAATATAAAACGTTACAATCCCTCCTGAGGACACTGGAGTGAGCGCTCAGCTTCCCCATCCCTTGTGCCATGGCTGAATGCAGGCTTCAAAGGAAGACTCAAGCGCGGTTAGTGCCTAGCTCCATGTGCAGCCTCTGATGTTCAGGGAGATATGGGCAGAATGCGTAACCTTTCCTTCAGCTGGGGTATTTCCAAGATCTTTTCCCAAACCTGCTTTCACACACAGTCACAGCTTGTTTGCAAGCAACCCGTATTTTCCAGGAATCAGAGGTGAAAGGTGTGTCATGTGAAGGTGGGAAGAGCCAGCAAACCAGTGCAAAATAAAAAATAAAAGTGCACTGAATAAACTGGAATAAATAGACAGTAAAAGAAAAACATGTTCCACATGTGCCTGTTCCATAAACAGAAAAAAGGTTACATTTTTTAGATAAGGCAACTGTGATGGATTGTTTAGCTGTATTTGTCAATCAAGTATTAAGACTTGCAGAATTAAAATCAGTGCAGTTCAGAGATGGATTCCAAGCTCTCCAAAACATCAGGTTTGGCATTTAGATAGCTATCAAGCTATCATCTCTAGACAGACAAACAGATAGATGGATGGATGATTTGGAGAAAAAGATGGAGACGTTCTTTCAAGACTTTTTTTTTCCAAGACATGATTTGCTTGTGCCAAGAATTCAGCCTGGGGAACAGTCCAAATGTAGCATTTCCTCTAGCTTAAACTGGGGCTTGGCCCAAACCAAACTTTGGCTCCAAAGGCCTGCTCTCTGCAGGGACATGGAGAACAGGATTTGGTGCCTCTAGCCCACCCCTGTGTTAGCACAACAGAGATGTGCATCATTAGAGGAATGGACACCTGCCTTTGCCCCCAAAAACACCATTTACAGGTGCCCAAATGTTAATGCTGAACAGATGGGTGGGAGAAAAGCAGCATTTCATGCTGGAACTGGCAGAGCAGACTCCAACAAGTCCACTATTGTTAGACAGAAATTCCTAGAAACAGATGCAGCAAATTCAGTGCTTAAGAGCCAGTTCTGGAGTTTGGGGTCTGCTGGGAGAAGACTGTGTAGCTTATGGATTAATGTACTATTATTACATTACTCTTTAAGCTTCAAAGGTCTGCCAGGAAACCTAAGCCTACTATCTATTGAATGACATTTTAAGAACAAATAATACATTAATATATTTAATTTGAGAATAAACACATATATTATAGGAAGGGATTTTGTCTATGCTGATAAGTCAGCGCCTGACCTTTCCGTTGCAATCCCCGGGTGCTGAGCCATAGAGGACCTCTTCCAGGAACCTTTGCTATCAGCTGCAAGACAAGAGCCTTAACGCTGGTCCTGCCGGCTCAAAACTGCAGCTGACACACTGTTTGGAAATGGGAGCTTAGCCGTAATTATCCCTTCGACACTAATCTACAGCTACACTAAATCTTGTTGCCTCAAATTAGTTAATCAATTAAGTGTCAAACCACAAAATGTTAGTGATTGTGGCCTGAATTTATTGCCTTGGCACAAGCTTCCATCTGCTGCCTCTCTCCTTTACTCAGGTTCTGCTGTTGGAAAACTGTGGGGCAGGCGCTTCCTCTGTCTCATTAGGGAAGGGTTCATGAGGCCAGGCTACCCTCCCCCAGGAAGAAATGGGTTGGAAATGCAAAGTCGTGCACCTAGGGAGGAATAACCCCACGCACCAGGATATGCTGGGGTCCACCCAGCTGGAAAGCAGCTTGGCAGGAAAGGACCTGGGGGTCCTGGTGGACACCAAGCTGAACCAGCAATGAGCCAGCAATATGCCCTTGCCACAAAGGTGGCTAATGGTATCCTGGACTGCACTAGGCAAAGCACTGCCGGCAGGTCGAGGGAGGTGATCCTTCCCTTCTGCTCAGCACTGGTGAGGCCACACCTGGAGTAGTGTGTCCAGTTCTGGGCTCCACATTACAAGAGAGACATGGACATACTGGAGAGAGTCCAACAAAGGACCACGAAGATGATTAAGGGACTGGAGCATCTCATGGATGAGGAAAGGCTGAGAGAGCTGGGACTGTTCAGCCTGGAGAAGAGAAGGCTCGGGGGGGGGATCTTATTAACATGTATAAATATCTGAAGGGAGGGTGCAGAGAAGATGGAGCCAGGCTCTTTTCAGTGGTGCCCAGTCCCAGGACAGGAGGCGGTGGGCAGCAGCTAAACACAGGAGGCACCATCTGAACATGAGGAAACCCTTTTTTTACTGTGAGCGTGACTGAGCACTGGCACAGGTTGCCCACAGAGGTTGTGGAGTCTGCCTCCTTGGTGATACTCAAAAGCCATCTGGACAGGGTCCGTGCAACTGCCTCTAGGAGGCCCTGCTTGAGTAGGGGGTTGGACAAGGTGACCTCCAGGACTTCTAACCTCAACCATTCTGTGGTGCCTGAGCCTGAGCCCTAAGTCCTTATGTGCTCGATTCGGGTTGTTATGATTACAGCAAGTCAGAAAGTCCTGTTATTTGCACAGTGCACAGGATAGCTTGGAAAATTTTAGAAGCTGATCAGTATTGCTGGAAGTCTTTTCAGCTTCAGAGAGGCTTTTTTTTAGAATTTCAACGAAAAGATAAAACTGATAACTGAAACATTTAGCTTTTGAAAAAGTCGTGAAAATATTCAGCTTTGGGAAACTTTTCTGGTCAAAAAATAAAATAGTCTGTTTTCTTGGAAACAGTTTCAAAAATAAATGTCAGCCTTTTAAGTATATATTTGAAAGAGGAAACTTTTTTTAAAAGAGTTTTTTAGTTTTGTTTGTTGTTATTGAAAAACAACAACAACAAAGACTTTTCAATGGAAATCTCAGTTCTCAGTGAAAAGCTATTTTTCATTCAAATGATGTTTAGAAGAAAAATATTCACCCAGTTCTAGTCCCCAGGGCTGATGTCTGCAAGAACTGTGTGGCCAAGGGTCATCTTCTCCCCATTTACAACTCCTGGGGCCAAAGCAAAAAGAGAAAGAGATGAGTATTCAATTCTCAGGGTCCCCAAGAGATGAGTGATGCTGGGCCAGTTATTGCCACTCTGGGAGCAAATGAAAGCATCCTGCTCGTCGACACTGTCATTGTCCTACTTCTGATGATCAGTTAAAAATGTAAATACAAAGGCTAGACTTTGGGAAAGCTAGCACAGGACGATGGGGGGAAAAATTGCAAAAGCGAGGTTTATTGATCCCCAGTCGAGATTGATGGCACAATAAGAGCAGGAGGCGAAGAGTGATTTTGCTTTTGAAAACGTTGATGAATAAGCACTCAGGGGCAACAAATAGCTGGACTCACCGAATGATGGACGGCAGCAGGCGAACAAGATGCATTTTTATAAATGGGTGAAAGGAGAGGAGGACTTATTAAAAAAAATGAATGACCACATGTGGCAGGGATATGCCACTGGGGAGAAGCCAGCCATTGATTTATGTGCACTACTGGCATTTGAAAATTCAATAATAACATTGACAAATGAGAGGCAAAGCTGGCCAGAGGACAGCAGAGAACTTGGAGTGGAGAAAGAAAATGCCAAGGTCAGGATGAAGGAACAGAAAAACATGCTTATGTTGGAAAGGTTTTGAGTTAACTCATCTATATAAAGACATTAAGAAAAATCACTCCGGGATCAGAGCTCACCATCCTAACTCTGTGGCATGAACTGGGGAGAAGTAAATGGAGAAGTTGTGGCATCCAGTGGACCCCTCTGTGGGGATATCTACTTCCTGACATGGGGAGCAGGGATCATTTAATCTTCCCCTCCCGCTTTTGATAAGCTGGTGCCTAGTGCTTCCTGGCACCTTTAAAATTAAATACCCTGCAATTTCTAAGAACTGTTGGCAAAACACCCCCATGTACGAACACTTCACCGCTAAGCCCAGGCAACTCATTGCACAGGCTCACAGGCTTGCTCTTAGACTTGCTAGCTGGGAATACAGCAGAGGCACAGAGGAGACTGGCTAAGCATGAGCCCCATCTCACAAACAGCAAGCTGAGGGCAACGCGGCAACCCAGCCCCAGCGGAACGCCGTGCAGAAAACAACAGATGCAATGAGTGTGAGAAAAAAAGAGACGCAAAGGGCTAGGAAGGCAACCTGGATGCACTGAGCACACAAGGCAGGGACTCACCAGATCTGGTCGGCTCCCAGCCAACTGCTGTCAGCAGTTTGCAGCGAGTGGCCAAACCACTTGCAGAAAGGGCATCTTCAGCAGAGAACATCACTTCAAAACATCCTGTAAAGGCCAGTTAGAGAAGGGTGTACAGTGAGACGGGGGAAGAAACACAGTGCAGCCCAGCTGGAGAGCAGGGGCTGCTGGAGATGTTCTTCAGACTGCAGTTAAGTTACAGCTGGGCAGTAAACAAGAGGAATACGCTGCTGGTGAAGCTGTCATGGCACATCATGTCACAGCACCTGAAGATTCTCACATCCCAAAGAGGCAGAGAAGAGGAGCTGCCAGCTTTTCTGGGCTGGGCAAGTCTTACCAGGTCTCAGAAGTGGAGTGTTTGTCTTTTCTTTCACCTGTTCAGGGACGGATGGTAGAAAAGCCCTGTTGCAACAACCTCTCCTGAACCAGAGAGACCTGGATCTTACAGGCCCATGGAAAAAAGCAGTAATTGAACTTATCAAAGCCATCTCTGGCTACCACTTGAATATTACCTTGTCCTCACCAGCTTGCAGAATGTAGTGTGGCACATAATGTTACCTTAACATTTGATCTACTTAATAAGCCCCCCATTTTTTCTCCTCCTTGTCTTCTGGCTCTGTTACAAATTGCAGTAAAAGAGTACGACCGGCAGGAGAGACTGCAAAGGGAACACTAGTGAGAATGTGGCAGAAATGTACTTTGCTCTTTGTCACCGTTCCTGGCCTCCCTCAGGGCTTGTATTCATCTATGAAGATGTCTTTTCTAAATGCTGGAAGGTCAGAGGTGTGGATGGAACATAATTCTGTGCATCGGAGTGCTTGGCTCAGTCGAAGGAGCATTTATTCAGTGGCAGTGAGAGATTTCTGCAAGGACTATACAAAGCCCTGGCATGGCTCACCGAGGCCATTGGAAAGGACTGCAGGAGTGTGGGTCAAGGCCTTCTCACTGGGAGACCACAGGGCTTGGTGCTTGGTGGTTGTGAACACTGAAGAGGGAGGGTACAGATCCTGTCTTGGGGCTCAGCACAAGACTTTCCTGTTAAATGAAGCAAAGGCCTTAATCAAAGCGTGCAGCAATTTGCAGTATTAGGATAGCATTCATCCTAGTGGAGACTGGCTACAGCCTGGGAGCAGTTCAAGCCCTCGAAACAGGACTTTTGACACTGTATGTTTGGGGTTTTTCCCTGCCTTTTTTTGCAGAGCAGTTAATTTCCATCTTCAGCAAAGCAGCTGAAACTCCTGTTCATGGTGCTTTACTCGGTTTTCCAGTCTGGTAAATCTCACTGCCAGAGCCAGCTTTAGTTTTAAATATCATCTAATACCACGTCATTGAATAGCTTATGTGCAACACTGGCATGTTATATTTTAGGATATGTCCATAAACAAGTTCCAAGCCAACTAATCCTTTGACACCAGGCAAAGTCATCCCTTGGATCCACCCTCCTCCAGCCAGAGCAATCTTTGGCCAGGTGATTTTGGGGAGATTCCTAAATGTCGAGGCCAAAATGCTCAGCTATATGGCAGGTGGATACAGACAAACCTCATTCTTTTGTGCTACCCTGGCAGAAGTGTCAATAGGATTATACATAATCTCATTAAAATTTACATTGCTGAGGATGGAGTTTGTATTTCTGTTATATGTTCTCTATATTTAGATTCCATGTTGCTGTTGCCACTCAGCTCCTCTATATTCAGAATTATATCCTTAACAATAATGAGGTACACACACATGCGCACACACACACTTACTTTTTGCTCAGTGTGTAAAGCTCTGAAAAAAACCAGTATCACCCTGCGTTTCCTTAATCTGAGGATCTCAGAGCAGGTCATGTAGGTAAAGTATCTTCTACAGGAAGGTAAAGTGAAGTACAGGGTATTTGTTGGATTCACCCAGGTTTTATAGTGAGTCTGTGGATGAAAATAGACTGAAACTCTGTTGCAGAGATGGCTGGAGCCCTTTCCAGTTACTGGCAGTGTGTCTCCCCGCAGATGTAGTTTTACCCCTCTGAAAATCTCTCAGTAAGAGTTTTGTACAAATAATTAAGGTTGGCAAGGAGTGCCTAATTCTTTCTAGTTGCTGAAAAAATCCTCTGCTCAAGTTTGACATAGCCGAAATAATTAACGACGGAAAAAAGTTGAAAAGCTGATAAAATCTCTGAAAGCCCACCCCTCCGCCTGCCCTGGGTAATGTTACGCTGATAGCTGTCTGTGTCAGCAACAGGGTTTTGCAATCAAATTTGAAACAGTGCAGCTGAGGACAGCATTAATTTAGAGTTTGGAGCCAGTACTGCAGAAAACCTACAGGCCCAATCCACAGCTGGTGTAAACTGGTGTAATTCTGCTCCTGTGAGGCTTGTGAACAGCAGCTGAGGATCTGGCCATAGCATCTTACCCCCCTCTCCCCGCCAAGGGTTGGAGTAGCTCCTCAGAATCACTCTAGAGCCCATTAAAACAAAAGTAAGATACCTCCAATCATTATTACTCATTTTTATGGCCACGTTGTTCACAAATGACTGAATTTAGCTGTCAAATGTATAGAAAAGAAAAATAAAATCAAAGCATCAGCCATCTGCGCCCCAGAAAATGTTTATATTTTCATGGGTTGTTTATGGCAAGAAGGTCTCAGCTCCTTTGTTCCACATCATATTAGTTATTGCATGGGAAATGAGTGTTTTTCACTTCGCCATTTATAAGGCTTTTGCATTCTCTCTCTTGTGCACGCTCGCTCTCTCCCTATATGTATTTTTAGTCCATATGTCTTGGATTGACACATGGAATTGTGTTTGTTTTACTGGTTCTGTCTCTCTAATAGTTTTTCATTGCAAAGGGGATCCAACGTTCGTTATTTACTCTGCTTTCTTCCAGTGCCATTACTGCAAGCACTTGGTTCAATCAATCCAATTGCCTGATAGCTATGAGGTTCCCTGACCTATTTGAGTGTGAAGGAAACAGGAGCAGGGAGAGCTCTGAAACCCTGCCAGGGCTCATCTCAGAGAGGTTTGTAGAGGCTCAGCTCTTTGAAAGCTCACGCTTATCTGTGCTGTGGGTCAGGTCCTCAGCTGGAACCACCTGGTGTCACTCCATGGAGCGATCTGCAGAGCAGCTGCAGCATCCTGCAGCTGAGGATATGGCCTCGCAGGCTAAGATTTATCCTGGCCCAGGCCTGGGATTTCCAGGAGTACTTTGTGACCAGAAGAAGGAATCCACTCTCTTAATCTTCTACCTTGAGGCATCTTAGCAGCCACTCGGTTTTCCAGCAAAGCTTAGTGACTCTGCTCAGAAACTTCCAGGGCCTCTCTTAAGCAGAGTGCCCCAAATCCAGAAGCCACTTAAGAAAGTCTTGGCCAAAATGCATCAAGAATGAGGCACAGTTGTTGCAAGTAAGAGTTCCACTCCATCAGATCATGTAAACACATATTTAGCTCTACGTGGATAAATAACCCCTGTGAAAGCTACCCACATCGAACACTTTTCTAGATCTGGTGCTGTGTTTTGGGTGAGTGTTGTATTTTTCCTCTTTCAAACGCCCTGAAGGAAAGTGCAAGCAGAAGTTAAAATGCCAGTGACTGCCTCCACTTTCATCCCTGGCCTGATCTCATATTCTCTAACCTTACCTGGGAAAGTGCTGTAAACAGCAGGAGTGTAAATCTGCTGAGGTTATTTGGGCACAGTAATATATGGTGCACCAGGGAGGCCTCTAAAACGCAGAGCACTGTTGTGGGCCCCATGTTATTAGATAGATGCTGCAGGAGAAGGAAAGGAGAAATAAAGGGCATCCGAGGACCAAACAGCTGCATGATGGTGCCAGCACTGGTCTCTGTGTCGCTCCAGAACGACAACACTGCTGAGACACTGCACATAAGTTTCAAAGGGGACACATTTCCATACTCTTCCTACACAGCCCAAGGGTGTCTCAGGTGCCCTGATCTCAGACGGTAAGTGGCCCTGTGGTTTGCAATAACCTCTAACAGGGATTTACATCAGCCCACGTTTTCCCTCCTATCTCATCCATCTGACAGCCTCCTATTTCAGAGCTGCCTAGCAAACCCGGGAGCATGAGGGGTAGCAAAGAGGGACTGCAGGGCACTGCAGAATTGCGGTTTGGTGCTGTCAGAAGATACTCGGTCTTAGGTTTCAGGCCTTCAGAAACTAACGCCATCCTGTCTTGAAGATGTTTTGATAGCCCTAACCAAATCTTTCCACAAAACACCCCCAAAACCCTGAAAGACCTGGACACTGGGATGTTTCTACAACCAGGGTCTCAGGAGAGCTTCGCCTGCCCTGCAGCAGGATACAGAAAAGGGAGCGGAGGCTTAGAGGCAGGTAATGATCCGCTGTCAGTCAGGAGGGCAAAACCAGGAACAGGGGATGCCACCTTCACATGAGGATGGTGTCACCAGCGACACCAAGAAGATATGAAGGGCTATCCCCGCTCCTACACCAAGCCAGAGGCAGCATGTGGTTGTCAGCCTGCAGTAATGCTGAATGAAAAATCCCAAGGAAAGCAAGTGAGGAAATGAATTCCAGGCAAGCGGCTCGGGCAGGGGGAGGGAAAGGGTGGAATAAGCGTCTCTCTTTTCAAGGCAGCTGGGCTTATTTTAATGGGCAAGGTCAGCAAAGAAATGACCAGGAAGAGAAATCGCTGCCATTACAAATCAGTCGCGATCTTGTATCAATTATTCCCTGTGCAGTTCCCTTGCCTTGGGCTGAAGCAAACACGGCCTAATCAGTTTTACATCTACGTTTAATTTTATTGGAAAGAGGAGCCAGCAATGCATCATGGGGCTGCTGTGTGACATGAAAGGTGACCCCTGCCAACTTAATGACACAATACATAACCCTTAATGAAGTCACTATCTTGTCCTTTTTTTGCTGTCTCAGCCTGATGATTTATGATGGCATCATTTTGCTTTGCCCTCTTTTCATTTCAGCTTGACAAAGTGGATGAAACAATTATCTTCGTTATCGGCCAAAGCAGTAGAAATGTGATGGTTGAGGATTTCTGCAGGTGGAGGGCCTCGGCTGTGGATCAAGTGAATGGAAAAATACGCTTAGGAATTTTGGGGTTCCTCCCTTATTATCTCTCTCTCTGACTGTGGCCTCCTGAAGATGGATAGAGGATCCCAACAAGCCTTGCAAGCCCTATATCACTGTGGCAAGAAGTAATTTCAAGAGAAAGAGCTCTTCGGAGCAGCAGATAGAAGAAAGCTGGGAGGTATCAAGACATTTCCTTTTTCAGCTTTTTTTCCTCTCCTCTCCATACACACCTGTTCTGGTATGATGTATACCCACGAATATGCCTGACAAAGGTTATTAGGCATGTACACAGCTATATAAAGGTATTAAGTGGTAATTAGGACTGTGTGTGTGTTTGTGCCTCCACATATCCAGATGTATGTACGTGTTTGTATCTGATTTTATGTATAATTAAAATCAGCATAAGCCTGTATGTAAACCCTCAGAGCTGAGTCTACCTCTCCATGGTCACGACACTTTCTGGCTGCAAGTGCATCATAAACCTGCTGTTACTACTTGTAGCTTGATGCTTTCATCAAAATCACAGCCCAGCTTTTTTACCAATTTTTAGAGAAAATGGGTACCTTTTTTCCCTTGCTACCTACAGCAATTGTACAATAGAAGCCTTCCTCCATTGACAGAGATGCAGATGGAAGCTGACGGCACAGTATTTCAGTCCTGCTAGGCAGAAATGACAAAGTGCCCTCGCTAGCCATATGCTTGATGGCACTTGGAACTGCCACAGTAATATTTTTTGGCTGGTGCTGCTCAGGGTCTGATGTGGCTGTTGCCGTTTACTTAGTTTCTCCTCTACACCGAGATGATTCAGGATGACTGTGAGCAGACCTTCATAGCACTACTTAGGCACATGAAAAAATTGCTGCAATTCCTCACCGATTTTAAGAGATAAAAAAGACAAACTCAGCTATTCCTATCATGTCCTTTGCCTGCACACGGCTGCTCCTTGCAGTGCCTTTCCTCTAGTCCGCAAGCTGATGGAAGCCATCCTTCCACATTTCACCACTGAGGCTGAGCCTAAGAGTTTTCTGCACACTACTCAGCTACCCCAACTCCCCAGTCGTGAGCTGCTGGAGAATCCTCTGTCAGCAGAGCTGGAATTAAAACACTGTTCCAACACTCACAACACAGCACTCAACCAACTCAATCACACTGTCCTGCTCCTCACTATGGATTTACATTTTCAAAAGACTACCTTTTTTTAGCCCCATTTTTGATGTTTTTGGCAATAGCAGCCAGAAGCCTTCCAGCATTTTACAACCACTGCTTCAGCCTTCTAGTGTGCTTACATGCACCCTTGTAGGTCAAGACCTCTGTACAGTGAACCAGTTAAAGTACCTCTAATTAAGTTATTCTGCCTCATTCCTGACTAATATAAAACATGCTTATCAACCCAGATTCTGCATTAGGGCTCCATCCTCCTCCTCACAAGGAAGGCTTTCTCTCCATGCTGTGACCTGAGCAGGGTTTCTCAGCGAGGGTGGGGAAGGAATGAGAAGATAAATGTAGTTTGGCAGGACATTAAGGGAAACCACAATATTGCCTTGTAATGCAGCTCCTATCTGATCAGCAGAGTCAAATGTGGTGCCGGAGTTATGTCTCATAGGAAGTGGAACCAGCCGCCCCTGTCAAACTGATTGCCGCGATCTTCCCTGAGATACTCCTTCTGTCTGTCAGAGATACCAGCTGCTGAGGAATTCCCAGCATGTGCTGCAAGTGACCCCAACCGAGCTAACGCAGACCCTTCTCCCATCCCCATCCCTCAGGCTCCTCTCCCTCCCTCCAGCCTCCTCCTAGGGGCTGCAGCCATGCTGCGGAAAGGGGGACAGCCTTGTTGGCACTGATGTGCACGCTGGGCTTCGTAGCACGTCAGGGCCTGTGAAAACATGGCCTGGCTTATCTTGGTGAGCAGAGGATGTGGGAGGGGGACATGACTATTGCCTTCTCTTACACTGAAAGAAAAAGCTGCAGCTCTTGGATTGTTCCTTTAATTTCCTAACACCTTCCTTCTGCCCTCACAGGAGGCATTTCCTGCTCCTCTTGTCAGTTTGGACAGCATCCTAGGAATTCATTCACATGGAAGGTGGTAAATGTGATGCGTTGGCAGAAAACATAGGCAGGAGTAGCCTCTAGTACTTTCAGAATAATCTGCAAAATTTTAACTAATTAATTCTCAGAGCCATCCTGTAAATTAGATAGGCATGAATGCCACTGAATTGGGCAAGGCCGAGGTCACCAAAATGTAGGGCCTCAGCTGGTCTCAGCATCAGAGCCCCCCACAGCAACGGGGTGCTGGATGTGGTCAGGTCCAGCTGTACCTCCTTTTAGTGGCAGGAACTACAGCTACAGAGCTACAAATCCTGTTTAGATTCGACTACATCAGAGACAGACGAAAAGGCTCTCTGGAGTGACGACTCTACCGCCAGGATAATTACAGCCAAGATTAGGACTGGTTGGAAAATACAGCATTTTACAAATGAAAGAACAACTAACTGTAGGGTAGTTTAATCATAATTAATGGGAAGACACTGCTCAATGAGTAGCTGCATGCGGGCCTGGTTGTGGTTCGAGCAACTGAGTGTGATGTATAGCGGCTGTTTTCTAATCCCCTCTCTTTATATGCCCATTCTTTCTCATGTCCTTGCTTTAAGAAGTTTTACAGGTTTTACATCATGGTCCTTGCTATGGTATCCAAGGGTGTTTAACTGCCACAGTTTGATACATAGGCTCTGGATTTGGGAGCAAAAACAGAAGCAAAACCTTTTGAGGGAAGGGTGTACTTTTTTTGATGAACCAAGTGCTCTAAGGGTTAACGCATCCTTCCGCTTTGCTTGCCTTTAGTCCCACTGCCAAAAACCCTGCTCCTTCGTCTGCTGTGCTTCCTCCGCGTGTCAGCAAAGGAAATCCGTAATCTCCCAGCTACAGATTTGGGGAACTTTGACATCCCCTAATGAGGTAAACACATTACTGTCATGTACAAACAAACAGCAACAAATTAGCAGCTGACACGTGAGGAAGCCACGGCACAGCAACATGCGGCACTCTTTACAGGCAATTAAGGCTGCCTGTGCTGACTGCTCACGTGCCAGTCAGGTCTCATCCCGCGCTCCCTGCCCCAGCCCTGTGCTTTTACCGGCCATCCTCCATCTGCCTTTTCCTCATGGGGTTTCTTGCTCCTCTGCCATCTGAATGTCCCATCAGCAACTGGGTGTGATACAGGGTATGGTCAGGTGCAACATAAGAAGCTACTGGTAGAACTGGGAAAAACGACCTCAGTATTGTGGCTGCTGACTGCAAGGAGCTGGCAGGGTATGCTGCGTATGTTGTTACGACTTCCCTGAGCACCCAGTATGGGCTGCTATCAGTGACGCTGAGCTGGTGGGACCCTCAGCTTGACCTCATGGGATTGCTTTCATTGTCCAAATGGGAATGTGTCTGAGCCTGGGAAGAAGGATTGTGGCAGTCTGGCAGAGAAGGTTCTTTGCATTATGTGTCTTTTAGAAATAAGTTTCTTGCAGTATCACCCATAAGGATCCTGGGGTCTTCACTTCTTGTCTTTTGCGTGAGGCCCTATCCCAGGAAAAGGGCTCAGTAGCCAAAACAAGATAGGACGGGGAGACCGGGCTGGTAAGGAGAGACAGATATTTGACTTTTATTTTAGCAAAAGCCGTCTCTATTAAGCGAGAGCCAGGGCAATAGGCCCATGGTCAAAGGGCTCTATTATTATAATTGCTTTGCAAGGGTGAAAGCTTCTGGAAAAGAATCCAGATCAGTCATCACTCAGAATAATAATCATGAAAAAAGATAAATAAATAAAGGTAGGATCCAGCCAAAAAAGGAGCTCACATTATCAGCCATTAAACCAATAATCCATTAGTGACCAAGGTTGCTGAATAATATAGTACTTTCACAGTACCCATAATTTATACTGCAGACTAGAGAATAGACACGATTATTAGAGTGAGGGCTACTGGATGACACATGATGCATGACCGCGCGGCATTGATCTTCACACAACAGGAAGGTGTCTAGACTGGGAGATGTATGGCCATGCGATTCAGAGCAGGGCATATTTCATGCGGGGCCTAATGGAGTAGTGGAGGCCGTGATGGATGACTTGCCTAGTTTCAGTAGCAGCGCAGTTATAGCAGTGCTAATGCGTGACCTCTCCCGCTCCCTGCGTCCTTCATTCAGTCAGGGTGACCTCATTTAAAGGGATGGAAAATGAGAGGCGCAGAGTACGAGGGGGAGGGAAGAAGGGGGAGACAGGGGAGGAGAAGAAGAGAGAATAAGAAAAATAAAAGATAAGGAGAGGGCGTGATGTAAATGAACAATCTCTTGTGAGCTTCTACCCTGCTTCAGGCTTACTCCAGCACTGCAGTGGCACTGGTTGTTACGCGACTGATTCTGCTCTGCACCAGTCGGGATTCTGCTCCTATTTGGACAGGGTTACTCCTGATTTACACAAATGCTACTGAGAGCACAGTAAGGCCCCTGTGGTTTAAGTCTCAGCCTTGCTCAGGCTCCCAGAGCTCGCGGGACTGGGCCAGCAGGTCCTGCTTCTTGTGATGTGGTGTGTTACTCCTGGCTCCAGCGCTGGCCGTGCAGCACCCGCGTACCTCCTGCGATCTGGTAAGTTATGGGTGCAGCGGTTATTGCTGCAAGGTGCCCATCCGGTCTCTCTGCCAGAAACTGTCCCCAGAGCTAGGAAGGTTTGTGAAACAGCTCCTGGCCATCAGTGGTTTTCAGCCTAGGACAACAAAATAACCCCAAACTAGTACCATATTCATTCTTGTGGCAGGCCTGATTCCTCATTGCATGATAACAGGTGATAAATAGATTCCGAGAGTGGGTGTCTAGTGCCCTTATTAAGGCCCTCCACCTTTGCATTGGAACCCCCATCTCCTTTTCAGCAACTCTCCCTCCATCTATTCTTCCCTCCATCTGACACTCACCCACCAACCTCCTCTTCCAGGCAGAGGCAAGGGAAACTGAGCAAGCAATGGGGAACACCTGAAAAATCCCAGATGTACAATAAATGTAAAATATGCAAGTGGGATCAGAATTAATAAATGGCAGTAGCCCTAAAAAAATTGAAACAAATTAAACAGAACCCCACCACGAATTTTTAAAATGGATCAGATTTGATTTTAAGTGCAGCTTTCAAACTTGGCCACAAAGCATGGCACACAGTGCTGTCAAACACGTTACAGATACAGCACAGCCACCTGGCAAAGCTCACAAGGACTGACTGAAGCCAGAGCACCTGCTGACCTGCATAGAAAAGGGCTGGGTTTTGCTCAGTGCACTCCAGGATGGAGGAGGAGGAGGAGGGAAGGAGAATGTGACTCTGGGCAGAGCTGGAGCAACATTTTGCTTTCTCTCAGGAAGACTGGGAAGGACTGTCAAAACGCTGGTTTGAGGCCCCTGCCTGTTTAGAAAGGTTATTGCAGCCACGTCAGTGTGCCTAACCTGGAGGAATTTTACTCTGAACCTCAGTACGTCTTATTAGCTTGGGAGATGACTAGCAGTGGCAGGCAGGACCTGGCCGTTCAGGTGCTCCACACTGACTGCTGGGACCTGGATTCCGGAAGAACCCTGTACGGATCATCAGAAGAATGTGGGGTTTTTTTGTTTGGTTTTGTTTTGTTTTTTTTTTTAACTTCCAGGAATTTCTTTAAGGAAAACGGGAACCCAGGTATTTTTATGGCATTTCGTCTTATTTCACATCTAACAATACCACTTTTTGATGGAAACTACTATATTAATTTGTTGGTGAGAAGGATACCCAGACGGATAAAATAACATACCCAAGAGCTCTAAACTGATTCGTCTCAGGAAATTGATGGCAGAACCCAGTGCGGAGCCCAGCAAGCCTGCTCTGCCACATGCAGCACAACCTTGGCCTGCAGCTAAACCTGACTACAGCAGAGAATATATCAGCCATGCCCCTTCCTTCAGCCCTTAGCTGGATGCTCACAGCTTCTTCTGTGATGAATTCTGTGCTTTGGTAATGAATCCTACAGGGTCCCTAAAGGTTAAATAAAATGATCTGCTAAAGTTGAAAACTGAATTGATAAAAAGGAACTGTTTGCTTTCTCCCTACTATTTTGATTCTACTTTCCTTATCTCTCGTTCATTGTTTCAGTTATCCTGGATTAGTGCCCAGGACTGTTGTCAGCCAGTGTGTCTGTACAGAGAAGAGACAGTCTCCACCCCAAAGAACTTGCAAGCTTAATAGTGAAGACAGATGGATAAAAGGCAAGATTATTACTGTTCAGAAGTAGGAAACTGAAGCACATAGAGCATACATAACTGCTTGCAGTCACAAGGGAAAGGCCAGGGCACAACCAGGAGCTAAGCCTCAGGCTCTCGGGGCTTTAAACACAAGAGCATCCTTCCTCTTCTGAACAGCCAGCACTTAAACTGGGCCATGCAGGAGGTTACTGTATGGGCAAATGGAAATGGCTGTTTGTTAGGTCCTTGGAGTGTCTTTCAAATGACTCTCCCTGTGTCTGTTCTCAGCCCTAAACTGCATAAATCCCATATTAGCACACACCTTTCTAGGATCACTGCAGCTCCTCTAACACTGTCTCACTGCCCACTACAACAGCTGTGTGTCTCCCTTCCCCAAAACCATGTACAAATCCACATATACCCCCGCTACACTTCTTCCCCTCCATGTAAAGACTCTAACTCCCTGAGCTGCCTGGAAAGAAAAAGAGAGAATGGCCATTTACTGTGTTTCCTTTACCATCTGGGCTTATTAAAAACTGCACAGCAAATTAAAAATAGGTGGGAACAAAGATGGGGGAATGACATAAAGGGTTGCAGAAAATTCTCTGTGTACTTTTAAAAGCTGGAATTGCCATATGGACTGGCAGAGAGACATGTTTTACATTTCCACTGGTACATGACTGACATCATTTAGCATTAACTTCTATTTGAATAAAATGGTAGTAGACATTTAGGTAATATTACAGGGCAATAAATGTTTTAAAGAGCCTTGGGGAGATGCTCTTGAAACACAGTCCAGACCAGAACTCTAAAAATATGTCTTAATATATATTAACCTCTTTTAGGACTTTTGGCTCTCAAACAAATAATGGAGGATAGAGGGTTTTTTTCCCCCTCCCCTTTTACTCTCTGAATTAAGAGTCCCCAGCTATATTTTTTCCCTTTTTCCTCTTTAGCTGTGCTGGGAAGAACATGAGGGAATGTAGTTAAAATTCAAAAAGGTTCCCCTTTATCATTACCATGAATCAACACAATAAATGAGCCCCTTCAGAGCACGGTAATAAGAATTTGATAAATCATCAGCCAAAAATTAACTAGATGTCAAAACAATCTTTGGGAAGTGTGATGGATTAGGGGCGATAGTGGCAATTAATCTCCCAGCATGAGTTCACAGGAGAGACTGAACGCTGGGAGATGGATAGGGGGGAGACCAAGGCCTCACAAGGTCAGGACACTGCAGAAAGGCACGAGAGAGAGGCAGAGAGAGACGGAGAGAAGAAAAAAATTCCACTGAGTCGGCAATACCCAGGCCCCCGGCAGCCGAGGTAGAGGTCAGTCACATGCCTTTGAAAACCTTTCTGTCTCCAGCTGCTCTCTGTGATGAGGCAAGCACTTTTCTGCTCCCGCTAATAAATGCCACAAGCCAGCTCATGGGGTACAACACATGGCTGGAGAGAGCCAGAGACCAAGGCAGGCTTCATTCGCAGGGCTGTACTCCTTTGTAAACAATAACAGGGGCGGCTGGAGGTGGCAGGATGCCGGAGGGGAAGCGGAGGGAGACAAATCCTTCTCTAATGTGTGAATTCATCCATACAAGGCCTGGCAGTGGGTGCGCGTGGCTTGACTAATTCCGCCTGAGCACAGGAGGGGAGAGTGCAGGAGGAAAGTGCCGCTGCAGTCATAAATCCCTATCCAGCTGGCAAAACCACTTCCTCAGTCTTCCACCTCGTGAGAAGGTTTGCAGCCCCGTCAGAAGCAGCAGAGGCAGGTGCGGGCTGGGGCAGTGCTCCCTGCCCCAGCACCACTCCAGCCGCATCTCCCACTGCTGGGCTGGGGTCCACGAGACCCCTCTGACCACACCGTGGAGAGCCATGAGCAGGGAAGGGTTTGCAGAGTGGCACAGCTGGGCCACTCTGCCTGGCCCGTGCTGGCCTACCTCGGTGGAGGTAGTAAATAGCAAGGTCCATAGCTCCTGGCGTGCAAGCGTTAGGAAGATGCCATTCTCTGGACTGGCGGAGGTCAAGGGGAGCAATTCTGCTGTCCACCTCCACCTCCTGCGACGCAGCAGACGAGCCAGGGCCAGCGCAGGTGTCAGCTACCACAGCCTCACTTGCCTGCATTGAGCGGTGGTGGGTCCCACCAGAGCTGTTAGCTACAAACTGAATTACAGAGCTTCATGCTGGAAGGAGAACAATTCACACGGCTGCAAAAATTTCAAATAAGGGATGTACAAAACCTGCAAGGTTCAGACTGGCCTTCCAGAAGTCCTAGAAAGGACTTTACATTGATGTTATGCATAAAACATTGTCATAATCTATGATCTTTTTGCAGCCTCAAAGGAAACCTCACAAATAGCAATGGTCTGTAAGCCTTTTCATAGCACCTACATGATGGCTTGGGCTGGAGATGAGGCGAGAGGAACAGGGTGAAAGGTGTTCAAGCTCTGCTCCTCCAGCATAGCCTTTGACGCACAGGTCGGCTGCGACAAAGCAGACTATCTCAATATGCCTCAGTTTCCCTTGGTTTGCAGTGCAGGTGATTATACCGATGTGGCATTTTGCCACTGCGTGAAGTTTAATCTGTCAGGGTTGGGAAGCATCCTGGGACACCCAGAGGAAAAGGTGAGAGGATTATATACCATGTTAACAAGATAAGCCTTGCAGAGATGCACTGAGGGTGTTTCTCCCCCACAGCTTCCAGGATTAATTTCTTAAAATCCTGTACATCCCTCCTTTCCCTCCCTTCCACCCTGGGTAAGTGATTGTCTTCACCTGTGCTGGTTACTTTTGCGTCTTGTATCCTAACAGCAGCATAGGCTCCCAGCTCAAGTGAAGCACTGTACAAACGAAAATATCTACCATGAGTCAGCCAATGCTTCGATATTTCGCTGCCCTAGGCAATTGCTTGCTCTGCTGGTGTTGCATAGCTAACCTAGCGCAGCAGCTACTCCCTGCTCTCCTTTCCCATTATTTCCCATTAGCCCTTGGTAATTACACGTACAACAGCATCTCTGCTCTGAATGTGGATCTGTGCTGGCAGGACTTTTTGACCAGCATCAGCTGGGCCAGATCCAGCAATTATGTGCACGAGGGGTGGTGGCATACACTGCCAGTCTTGCCCGATTTATGCTCTTCCTTCTTTGCACAAAATCTGTCACCCGGAATCCTTCGCAATCCAAACAGGAAAAAAAAACTGGTGATGAAAGAAAATAAAAAATCAGACAATTGCCTGGCAGGGCTTCTGCTGACTTCTCACACTTTGCACTGGGCCTCAGGGCATGGAGCTCCCAGTGACACTTCTCCCAGCAAACGCAGAGCCTGACACATATTCAGGATCGCACCAGCCAGTCAGGGTGACACCGGGGGCATGGACAAGCCTGCAGCTGGCTTTTTTAGGAGTGACAGTGACCACAAGAAAATAAGTAATTGGCCTAGATCCTCTGCAGCCACACTGCTGCGGTTCTCTGTTTCATCACTCGGAGGCTTGCAATCCTTTCCTGAGCTGTTTAGCATCTCTCCTCACATTTTCACTGCTGGAGCACTGTTGGCTTTCATGCACACTGTGCTCTTCCCCTCAAGCGACAAGGAACAAATGTTCATGCAACACAGAAAGCGCCCATGGGGTGAGGAAGGAGAGCCTAAGACTTACTGAAAACATCTGTGCCTGCTTGCTTTCACCACTGGCTATCTTCCCACTCCAAGCAGGATAAGAGGACCAGGACAGCCAGGGACAGCGCCTTGCCTCACCAAAGGTTCCTCTCCTCCACCATCACCCTGGCTCACACTGACACCAGCTGAAAGGACAGACAGGCTTTGCTGCTGACAAGGGCCTCCAAGGATGATAAGGAATGCAAGATCTGAGCAGAGGATCTGGCAACAGGGAGGAGCTCTACGTAGTCCTGATAACTCTAGTCATGACCTGAAAGCCTCTCCAACGGCATAGTAGCACATGCAAGTGATATTTTAAACCCGAGTTGTAAAAGTGGAGCTTGGAAGTAGAAGTGGTTGTGAGGTAAAACCAGAAGTGGGAGCACCAGCGAAGCAAAATCTGACAGGCAGCGTGAACTGTGCTCCAGCAAGCTGTTAGCTCTCCTGTCTCATCTCACTAGAGGTGCTGTTTATGGACTGAGAAGATGAAGACTCAAGATGCAGCTGTGGCACAATATCGCTGTCAAACTTGGCCTGTTTGTACTGGCGTGGCACACAGAGATTCAATTATGCTGGAGACTCCACTACAGTGGATACTCTACAACCACAATGCAAGCTACATTCCTTTTCCTGAAGAAATTAAAGGCCACAGCAGGTTGCAAACATTGGCAATAGCAATTTTTATTCTTTGGTTTGATGCCTCAGGGCCAAATACTGCTGTCACTACTGCAGGGTATGGGGTCAACCCACTGAAATGGAGCTAATTAATTCAAATTTATGCATTTCAAATAAATGGGTTGCTAGTGTCCTGAAACAGAGGTGGTATGGCAACCCAGCTTAGATGGAGCATTACTCCTCCTTGCTTGCAATGCACAACATGCTCTGCAGCTGTCTCAGGGATGTTGCAATGAGAAAGTCACTGGCTTCTCCATTAAGATAAAGCAAAATATTTGCTGCGGTCACCTGAATGTGCATATCCAGCCCAGTAACGTCTGCTACTATAATCTGATAGTTATTTATTTACTGCAGTAGGGTTAGCTCGGAAGCACTGTGTAGTTTTCCCTTCCCTACCCAATTTTGCTGCTATGTTAATAGAAACTCAGTTATAAAACAGGACTCGCTCATTATTACTTGTTGTTAGAGGCTAAGGATAAGCCTCCATTAGCTCTGATGGCTCTGCTCCTGTGTATTCATACTGTTGATAACACCTTTCTTAAATATTTGCATCCTTAAGAAGCAGCCTATTTTTTTTTTTTTTAATCTCATTGCATCTTTCATGATTTTCCCTGGGTTGCTCATACAGTTTTGTGTAAGAGACAAATGCCTGGCAAATGCTTGGATACTGCTGGCTGCTTGGCGCGTATCAATGTCAGAAAGATTTCTGGGGGGAAAAAAGAAACAAAAAAGAAAAAAAAGAGAGAGAGAGAGAGAGAAGAAAAAAACCCGCCCAGCTGGAACACTTTCCCAGAATGCCTGCCTCTTCTCAAGACAGACAAGGCTTGGATAGAACAGATGTTTCCACCCAAAAGCAGATGTGAAGATGTTACTTTCCCAGGGAGGAAATGTGGTAGGGTTTATTATTAACCAACAGTCCCCATATGACAGCTTCCCTTGACCAACAGTTGGAAAATCTGGAAAAAAACATAGCCCTCTAATCCAAGTGGTGGCAGGAAATAGCCAGCCCTGATGGACTCCGTTGATTTATTATTATTAATTAGAACCCGGAAATGACCAACAACATCTGGGAGAGCCAAATGTGGAAGAGAAAGAAAGCTTGAGCAAAGGGGCCAGATTTTTGATTCCACGATGGCCTTAGCGTACTGCTAAACTTCAGGAAAAGCAGCTACAAAGTCAGTCTGAGCAGCCTCTGTAAGAGAGCAGAAAGAAAGGTCCAGTAGCGCAGTGGCCAACAGAGCAAGGGGGAGTTACACAACAAGAAGCAATCCTGTACCACACATGGGAGTATGACATGGAGCAAGTGACAGCCCTAAAACCAGAAGCACTGGAGTTGTACGAGCATGATGCTGAGCCTCAGAAAGTGATGCCTGTTAAAGACAGACTACACCTGTGCCACACTGAGGGCCCGAACCAGTTTCCCTGCACAGCCCTATGCGCACACAGCCGAGCAGGCCAGCAGGTTCCTGCAGCACTTCAGCTACTCAACATTAACGTGCTGTAAATCAAGTGATGGAAAACAGGCGATAGAAAGAGAGAAAGTTCAGACCAAACCCCAAACCAAAGGTGGTGAATAAGAACAGAAATCTATCATTAAAACAATAGCAAAGTATTTCAATGAAAGAACAAAAAGCAAAATAGATTTTAAAAATGTAAAACACTGAAAAATGCCCAAATCTCTAGTGATGGGAATGTACAATAGACAGATCTGTAGCTAGGTCCAGAAAGCTTAGTCAAGTGTGGTTACCAGTTTGGAACTGGAACAAAATAAACCAACAATTCACAGAAGGCTGATTAAAAGCAAGCGAGTCCATGATAGGTAACAAACAGATGTATGCAAGTTGGTTTACAGTTCCATGGAAAGAGGAATTGTGAACAGAGCATTTAAAGCATCAGTGGGCCCCTGTGAGCCGTGTGTCAGCATGGGAGCAGCATCCCCAGTTACTTAGACTGCTACTCCTGCTTGTATAACTAGTTTAGGTCTCTCATTTGTCGCCCTGCCCGAGGTGGCTGCAGACGCACTGCTCTGGTCTGCTCTGAAAGCAGCATGCTCTGTGCCTGACACCAGCACGCAGGTGTGAAGGGGACCTACGATCACTATTTGAGCAAACAGCGTACCCAGCTACTCAAAATTTGGCAGGTACACACATATTTTGCTGAACTGAGAGGCCAGTTCAGCTTTACTAAAAGCTTTGGATTTCTGTAGTCCTTTTACTCTGTGGAACTTACACACTTCCAGATTTTAAAACAAACACTGAATCAACCATTACCACTGCTAGTGTAAAATAAGACATTATCCCCTTCTCCGCACCAGGTACTGGAGAGCGCAGGCTCCCTGACACGCACACACGCCAGCTGTGGTTAACCCACAACCTGAGAGCTCGTAAAACATCTGTTTATATTTTCAGAGAAGTATTAACATTGTCAGACCGTGGCAAATCTGCTTAATTTTAATAGACATATGTATAATACACAAGCCAAAATACACTTAAAATGGGACATGTCAGAAAATAAACAACTATTAACTAATGAAATACAAAGGAAGTTAGTTCTTGCACTTTCTCTCTCTCCCACACACATCCCCTGCAGCCACAGTTCAATCATCTCCTCGTAACTCCCCCCCATTGCAGCCTCACACCCAAGAACTTCTACAGAAAAATAAAGACGCCTCTTCTAAGTGTGCTGAGATAGCATAGGGGGGAGCACACAGAAAAGGCAAGGCCTCTGCCTTCATCTGTGTTTTCAACATCAGAGTAGCACCGCTCTAATGGTCAAGATGTCAGTCCCTTTCTAAGGACGCTTTAAAAAAAGCACGACATTGGTGTGAAAAATCAGCCTCACTGAAACACTTACAGAACAGTTCTGGCTCAGAGACAACAGAGTACCACTTCGGACACACAGGCTGGAGGAAGCATTAAAAGGTCTGATTTTCAGTTGTGCTGTTTGTGGTAGTTATGCTAAGAAAGCTTAAATGGGGGGGAGTGGAACCTAGGCTCACTTTAAAGCTCTTTTCCCATGTCAGAATGCGGGAAAGGGGCTTTGCGCACCAGGACCAACATCTGTCTCTGAACGTGCCTGATGTTAAGGAGCACTGCGTTTTCTTTGGGGGTTTTAAAGTTTCTTCTTAAATGGGAGCAACAGTCCCATCCTTAGATTCACCATACCCCTCTACCTCTATAGATATATTCGTAGAAAATGAACCTGAACGTGTTATTTCCACCCCTGCCCTTTTCCTTAATTTATTTTGTAAGTTATATACTGCAGAAACCAACTGCACGGAGGTGAGGAGAAGTACTCCATAA
Organism: Pandion haliaetus; assembly: GCA_013401275.1. Lineage (NCBI taxonomy): Eukaryota > Metazoa > Chordata > Aves > Accipitriformes > Pandionidae > Pandion > Pandion haliaetus. The sequence continues at coordinate 205,958 of VYZV01019998.1, forward strand.
TTGAGAACAATATCTCCAAGGGGCTTTTCCAATGAGGTGCAGATTTCTCTGGCGTACATTTTCAGATCTGAAGTCAGTATAATGAAGTCCAGAACTTTTAGGCTTCCCCTTTAATATATCCATCATGTCTAGATCCATTATTGACATGTTGACTTTCTTGTTTCTGATTTAAGCTGCCAGACTCGGTAAAATTGCCTTGACAGCTTTAGCATTTGTGGCAGAACACTGACATGATGTTACTTACAGCTAATTAAAGTTGAGAGCATAATAAACAATCTTGGGATCCTAGCAACCTAATTTCCTCGGGTATTGAGTTTGCTGGATCTTGACCCCAGTTCTCTGAAGCTCTAGCAAATTCTGAGACTGACCTCCCTGCTCTGTGGGTGGTGGCTTTGGAAATCAGGGTGCCTTTTGTCCCACTTGGATAACACCGAGAACACACTGGCCCACCCTGTCCAGGGAAACGGTGAGTGACGTGGAGAGACAGGGATGGGTAACTGGTGAGGAAATAGGAAAGTGCGAGATGCTGGAAGTGGGTTTCTAGGACCATTTCACTGAGGAGAAATGGGCCAATGGGTTATAGCTAATTAGCAATGGGATGAAAGCGAGCAAAGGAAAATTTAGACCTATTACCAGGAAATCTTCCTATTGGTGAGCTGTTAGACTGCAAAATACTCTCTTGAGGGAAGCAGTGCAAATCACATTGCTCAAGTCATTGAAAACTGGCTGGACAAAGCACTGCAGTACAGAGTGCTGGGAAAGATGGGCATTTGGGGTAGGAGAGTGAGTGTGAACAAGGTGATCTCATAGAAGTAGATCTTCTATTACTAGTCCATAAGGTCTTGGAAACTTTAGCTGCATCAGTTCAATTCTCCTTTCCTCTCCCATGCCATCTCAAACCCAGCTTGTTTTACATAGAAGTGCCTATCACAGTGGGAAATTGCATACTCACAAAATAGAAAGATCAGCTCAGTCAAGGGCAAAATTTCACCTTTTCTTCTGATGAACATGTTTTTGTTATATATTTTGTTTTAACAACAAAAGAATAAAACTTGCCATACCCAAATCAGATTCTTAAGAGCTGACTCAGCCAGCAAAATCAGCATTTTTTCTTGCCTGCAGTGAATCAAAAAAATCACTACTCACTTGTGCAGAATCAACTGAAATTTGAGGTGAATTAAATCCAAAATCTCCCTCTGTTCCTACAAGTGACTGACATGCCTTCTTTATTGCCAGTTTCTTGAGTGCTATTGGACTGATTTCTCCCACTTCCACTGTATCTACTCATTCTGCAAAGTAGGGCAACAACATTTCACATCTCTTTTGCAAAGACTTAAATGCAGTGCAAGTGACACCCTCACTGTGAGTTGAGCCACTGTAAGTCATTAGAACAAACAAAAGTTAAGTTGTATTAAGTTAAATCTCAATGAAAAATCTTCTAGCTCGAGCATGTTAACTTGCATTTGTGCATATGAAGAAGGGCAACTGCTGAAGTCACAGTAAGATGAAATGCATCTGACATGTCAATAGGTGATTTTTAACTGATTTAGTAAACCAGTACAAATGCTGTGGTGGTGCTCTTAATCCACTGAACCTCATGTTCACACAACGGTTTACTGCATTTAGAGTGGTTTCAAGACCACTATTCTTAAAAAGACAAAACTTCTGGGCACAGGCAAGGCCCTAGATGTGAACAAAGCATGCATATATTGTAAGAGAAAGGATCTTTGAGTCCAAGCCATTGGTGCACTTGTAGTAACTCCAGGGACGCCAAGAACTTAATTCATCTCTGTGGAACTGCTTCAAGTTTGCACTCGTAGGACAAAAACAGTATTTCACACTTTGGAGGATGCTGAACTGTCTCTGGATTTTGCAAATCACCTCTGTTCTTCGCTTCCACACTGCCTCTGCAGGGCACGCTTACTGCAGCATGCTCTTCTCCGTGGGCTGCACCTGAGCACAGGGGGTAAGAGAACCATGCTGCCTAATACAGTTTCTGGCCTGTGGCTTCGGGGTGGGGGCTTGGAGGATGAAGTTTGTAGAAGCAAGAGAGTAAACAGCCCCCACCTTAGGTGCACCTCTAAAGGTTATTTACCAGAAACAAGTCTGTACTGAGCACCACAGCTGGGTTTCAAGGCAGAGCCATACATGGGAAGAAAGCAGAGAGTAATTATTGACCAAGTGAAGTGAAAAGCCTGGGGGTTAATATGTCTCAAGGCAGAACATATCCCTGGGCCTCTTGTGAAGACCAGTGACATCACCCCTGACCAGTACTCGCTTGCTTGTTACTTCATTGCTCGGGGGGGGGGAGTGGAATTAATCACATGGGGCTGGACGTCCTGCCTCCTCCTGACTGGTGCTGGCATGAAGCAGGGAGGGGAGCTTAACTACTTGACAAACTTGGCTTGAAGCAGCCACTGCCATGAAAGCACTGCAGGGGGAAGCCTTTCTCAAAGGCGACAGTGGGACCTAGGAAGAAAAGGTATTGCAGGAGGAATGCCTCTCTGCTCCTGGAAAGTGAGGTGTGGATCCAAGCCTCCCACCCTGTCCTTTCTCAGGAGCCAGGGAAGGCATTGCGGGCTGGGTCTGAGTCTGGAGATGCAGAAAAGACAACTGCTTGCAGCATTCACTCCCTTTCAAGTTTCATTTCCCATTTTAGTCCTCTCCGTTTCCCGGTATATCACAAACACTGGACTTCATTTCAGTTTGCTGACTGCACGCAGTCCTTTTTAGCAGGCGGGTATAAACAGAATGGATGGTTGAGGGACAACAAAGGAAAAGGAGCACGCACATTTCCCAAATCCTATGCCAAAATCCCAAATTCCCCAAATCCTGCTGTACCCTTCCCTGTCTTCAGAGCAGTTAATGCAGCAACTCCACTGAATTCACTGCAGGGGGAAAAAAACCCCAACTCTTGGATGAAGGATGCCTGCAAAAGCAGCATTTCCTCCCTTTTGTCTTCGCTGGGGCTGTTTTCAGTTCCTGATTGTTCAGACTCTTTATTCCTCACTTTCAGACTCTTGTTCATTTCCAGCTGGGCTGTACGTGTGCTTCAGAGATCCAGTGGGAAAGGTGGTGCGCAGTGACCCCCAGTCATTAATCAAGCTGCCTAAGCTGGGGCCTTTTCACAGCCAGAGCCTGATTATTGGCTCTTGGGAGCTGCGTAATAAAATGACAAGGGGAGTGAGTCTATTTCCTGCTGCCAAACTGCTGACATTAATTCACACAGGGGGGCTTGGGGAAGGCAGCGGGAGGGGGAGAGCAGGGAAAGAGAATCTATCTGTGCAAGTAAACACTGCAGGATCTGTGTGCCGCTACTCTGCTGTTGTGTGCATGAGTGTGAACAGACATGTAATGGCACAGATGTGTTCATGTATGCACTAACTGTCCTACGTAGTGGAGTAGAGCAGTTTGGTCAAAAATCCAGTTTTACAAAATACTAGGCAAAATCTTGGACCAAAACCAGGATCCAACTCTTGGTCCTCCGTCACTTCAGAGATCCAGATCCAGTCTGTAGCCACTTGCTTTATCTAGACTGACGTTCACACTACTACATCTAAAAAGCTCAGTTTTTTTTTTCAGTGGTAGCCCTTAAAAACAGCAAGAAAATTAGGTCAACACTTATAAAAGTTTATACGACAACTTTAGCTCAGATTCCCAGACTGTAGTCCAACCTAAGAAAACCCCAAACAAAATAACTACCACCAGACCCATTTTGACTTTAGACTATCAGTGTTCGAGGGGTTTACCTCTCTTGGCAATGAACTGTGGCTGCAGAAAGCCTTGTTTCCAAATACCTGCCGTGCTTTCAGGGATGACAGGAATCCATCCTAACAGTTAGGAAAAAACAAAACAAAGCCCCACACAACTACCACTAGATCAACACTGGAAGTATTTATAACAGATCCTAGAGTCCTTGTGTCTAGGAAAACTGGGTGATTGCATCCTGACATTCTTACTGCCAAGGAACAAACTGGATGGTAAGTACAACTGGTAACAATTTTCTAAAATTGCAGAAGTTTCTTGTTCTTTTCTATTTTTCTTAGTTAATAGTTCTTTTGTCCTGACTCTAGACGTTTTGCTAATCAGTTTATATCATATGGGAGCTATCAGCAGAGACAGTCAAGCCTGGGGATACGTAAAACCTTTCCACAGCCTGAAGAACCCAAGGAGACCTTTGACACCTGCCAAATTCCCCTGCAAGGGAAGGGTAAGGAAATAAAGTCAGTGCCAAAATCTGCAAAGTTTTCTTCATTAGCCTTCAAATATAATCTTAACATTTTCCTCTGATGACACCATGTTTTTATGGGGCAACAACAACTGAGGAACTGTTTTGCTAAGACCACTTCTTTCCATACTGTTGGCTCCGTTTCTTGCACACTAGCCACCTGTAGTCTAGCCTGGCCATCTGGCCCCTCAGCTTGCGCACGGATGGCTGCTGAAGAGCCAAGCGTGTGGAAGTTCAGGATCTGTTGCAACCTGCCAGGTCAGCTGCTGGGATGTGAGCAGGCAACATGGCGTGGGAATGGCAACAAAAATAGAAACACCTCTGCTAGAGCACTGACATTTTCTGGAGCAATGTCCTCTGAGAGAACATTATTTCATCAGAGTACTTTTAGTTGCACATGTAGAATACTCTTTGAGCCTGACTGATCTTTGACACGATCCTTACAGTCAGTAATAACCTTGCAAAGAAGCAGAAAACACCCTCACATTTCCCTCAGTGTAGCACGGTAGAAAACAGTCCCAACAAGGTCTGCAGAGGTGTAAATGTCTGCATGATGCCTTGGGGAATCAGGTCTGAATTCTTTCCTGAAACATCCCATTAAGGATTGGAAATGTAAGTCTAATGTTGTCCTTGCCACCAAAGCAAAAATAACCTTCTGGTTTAAGCAGAACCTGAATACACATATTCCTCCATCCTCCAGCCACCCAGAAAAAAAAAAACCAAAACCCTGCCCAAAAACACAACAAAAAACCACCCCACCACCTATGAAACCACATGAGGGCTGACAGGAGGTACCACAGAAGCCTCTGCTCCACAGTCCAACCTGTCTTTTTCCTTTTCTATTGAAATAAATGGAACACGGAAATGGGGGAAACTGAACAAAAATCAGTTGAAAGCAACAGACCAGAACCCCACCACTATACATTGGTAGAGCTGAATTGCCTTTGATGGAGTCGCAGACTCTGCAGCATCAGGGAACCTGGTGCGTCACTGATTATCAAGTATATTGATCCTCAGAGAGCATGTAACTGAGCCCAAGATTTAGACCCCCAGACCTGCAACGCAATGGTTGCACCAGCAAACTCCCAGCAGCCAGTGCTGCTAGCAGCAGGCACAGGGCTGGTACAGAAAGCAGCCAGTAAATCAAGGTGTGCGAAGGAAATAGTATCATTAATTCTCACATGTGCATCTGAGCAAGAAGTGCCTGATAAAAAAAGACCCATTTGCCATTGCAACTATATCAAACCTTCTACAAAAAGTCACTTTGAGGTCACTGTTTTTGTCCAGTATTTCAATACATTAAATGCAATTACTTCATTGTTGATTTACCTGTCATTAGAGGCATGTGTTTGAACATGATTTATTGAGTGAGTTTTGTGCCAGTTGACTTGCAATAGATTGCACAATATTCAAAAAGGCTCATTTGCTTGGCATTACATTAGAAGCAGGGTGATTGCAACACAAAGCAATGTAAATGAGTTCTGAGAGGCTCCATCATTCATGTTGTCATGTACTGAATCCTATTATTATTTATTACCATAATTGTACTGTGTTTCCTGGGGCGATAAATTAGGACTGATGGGTCCCGCTGACAGCCAAGGACTGGACTCGCTCTATATAATTTAATAGGGATACTGTTGGATCTCTGCTTGGAGGAGACTTTGGGAGGAATTTAGTAACTAAGCAAAACCTTTTCTTAAAAAAATTAAAAAGAAAATAAAAGCAGTGAGGTTCCCCCACCCCCCTCCCCTTCTCCCTTGGCAGCAATTTAAGCCCTGATAAAAGCTGCAAAGGAAATGGGAGCACTCTGTCTTTCATAATAGGATTGTTAAAAAAATTACTGCCCTGTGTCACAATCTGTTTTATGCTCCCTGCTGACAGGCAGCCTCGCGATGGCTGGGAACAGAGGGACAGAGGATGACTTAAAGGGATAGCAGTGACAGCTTCTGACCTCTAGCATACCAGCTCAAATCCAACCCACAACTGCAAGTAAAAGTTGTTCCTAACTGATGGCTGTGGGGACTGAGTGAGGTTATCCCTACATCTCACACACAAGCATTCACAAAATGTCATCAAAACCAGCTTTTCCTGACGTCTCACAGAAGAGGTTGCTGACCAGCCTGACAGCTTTCACTTCTCGCCGAGGGCTTCTTTCAAAGCTCAGTGCAGTCTTTGAAAGACCACCGCTTGTTTGGTTCGCACACCCATAGCCCTCTTTCCGACGGGTTTGCAGGCAGTCTGAGGTACTCATTTGACCGGGGGGGTTCTGTGTTTCAGGTCCCGGGGATGTTTTAGGCATAAGTTTGATAACAGCCTCTTGGCTGAAGCCTGTTCTTTCTGCTGAACACTTCTTCCCATGCAATTGAATTCTAGGCCCCGAGGGGCCAGTGCAGGACTCTCAAACAGCCCTAATAACCCTTCCAGAGAGCAAACATAGCACAAAGGTGGGACCACAACTCCAAGCATATTTTGCAGCCACTACCTGATGAAACCAAGCAGCTTGCTCCTAACTGCAAGTGCTTCAGGGTGCAAAACACAAGGAGGAGTCACAAAACTTAGCTCTTATTTTTAATCCAACCAGCAAAAGCTTTCTGAGTGGGATGACTACAGTGAAAATACCAAAGCCAGGGCAGGGTTAGTCTCGGTTTGCTGGTGTGTTAGCGTCAGCAGTCCATGGCACTGCTGTAAGTCCTACTACTGTTTTATTCTTGGCCCAGCTGGGACACAGCTTGCCCTGTTATTTAAAAGAAAAACCAAACACTTTTCTATAAACTGCTGCTGAATGAAAACTGTGACCTTCCTCTCTTCTATTTGAGCTTTGAATCAGAAAATAGCAGTAAAAGCAAGACAGGGTTTTTTTCCCATCCCACATGCCACAGGACTGATTTCAAAGCATGTAGGATACACAGTCATGGCAAGATTTTCACTGGTCCTCAACTCACTGGCAGTTAAGTACAGGACAGCCTTTAACAAGGCACAGCATCTAAATGCTCTGAGAACTTCAAGGAAATTTGGCTCTGCAGCTCGGCATGCTGTAAACCTCTCTGCCCTCCATTAGTGCAGAGAGCCAGCAAAACCCCATCATGGGGCTCAGGTTTTACTAAAGCCCTCAGAGTAAAATGGAAGTAGATCTTCAGCAAAATGTAGGCCCAAATTTTAGCCTGTAACCTCCAAAAGTCCCATTCTCCCTATATGCTATTTTGATACCAATGTAATTCTGCTGACATAGCCAGAGTAATTCTGGATTTACAGCAGGGTAGCTAGATCAGAACCAGGGGCCCTTTCAATTGGCTTTCATTTCAGAGCAATCCCACACTGATGTGAAAATGCAGCGTTAGCCTTTGTGGTCATTTCTTCAGCATGCAATGCATGGGAACTTTGGAAACTCACTGGTCATGCAGCAGGTACCTGACTCTTCTCTTTCATGCCTAATGTGACAGGAGACAGTGTCCTCAATTCTCTGTAAACTAGGAGCTTTTCTTATAGCACGGGGCTATAGGTTCTTTGGATTTTTGATACCATCTAGTCTGTGACTGTGTTAACATGAAGAGTTAACCCAAAGCGGTTTTTTTACGATTACCTAGTTATGCTTTGTTCTTAAAGTTGAGAAACATGAGACTAAAGGATTTCTGGCCTTGAACTGGAGCTTTGAGTGTTGCTCCCGGGAACCGATCAAACCTTTCTGTGCCATGGTCATTCCCCAGCTACACTAATGCTTATTCACCCTATAGGATTGTGACTGATATTCATTAGCCAAATTAGGACGTTATTAAGGCCAAAAAGATAAAAGTGCTGCATTAGTGTTGCAATTGTTTTTAATGAATGCATCCCTGCTTAAAACAAAGAGAATGAATTGAATAGACCACTGCAGCAATGTTCTACCCTTAGAGCTAAGGGACAAAAAGTCCCAGCTGCTGAAGATACAGAAATAGCATGAGCAGATTAGCCATTAGAAAGAAGCAAAAGCTTGCATGTCCTGAACAAAACCCATGAGAAGCAGGGTTGAGAGTGCTGTTTGCAAAGCTAGATAAAGGATCCTACAAGTAGGATAGGGGAAATAGGGAAAGCATGTCTCAGGTTCTGGTATCCAGATTAAGATTCAACAACAATGTTCTTCCTTCCATGCTTTTAAACACCACCAACACTCAATCTTTCTACTACACTTCTTGTAAAGTGACTCAGAGCTGCAGAACCTCAGAACTGTTGGACTAGAACAGGTTAATGGTCCCTACAATCCTCTATGTTGTATTTGTGAGCAACAAAATGTCCATAAATCCTCCTAGTGGACAATTTTATGGAATAATCAACAGATCAGGGATATTTCCTTCTAACCTTCCCTGAGTTACTGAATGGCTTATGCCATGAGGCATGAGAGCTTATTGACTGGATCCATCTCTTGTTCAAGTCAATAGATATCTGTCAATTCAAGTAAATTCAAATGAGATTTTATTGAGAAGAGAAGCTACACAAAATGTTGCTAAAGTGTGAGAAAATGACAGCACACCCTTACCTTCCTTGAGACATCTGTCAGAAAGAGATACAACCTGCCCTGTTTTTACAGAGAGACTTAGTCGCAGCTTCATCGAATAGAAATTGTCCTTGATTTAGCTTCATTGACTTAACTGAGCTAAGCTATGCTAAGCATAAACAAGATCCATCCTGTTTCTCTATGGACACCATCAGAAGTAGCATGAGTGCATTAAAAGGCTGAGGTTGTAAACCCATAATTATGTTAGAAATAGGGCAATATAGATACCCTTCTGCCAAAGAGCACTAAGCAGCGTCCACAGACAGAACAACACAGCAGAGCCTGCACCTACAGCTGTTAGACTATCAGCAGCCCTGTTTCCCCCTCCCTGCTGATTGCTGCTCCAGCTCATATTGTCTCTACCCCACACAGACATATGAAACTTGTCACTCAGACATCAAAGGCGCTTTTCGCTCACCCTTTCTCAGCGGTGACACATTTTTGGCCAAGCACATCACATTAATAGAACTTGCTGTCAAACAAGAAGGCTTTCAAACAATGGAAGGATTGTACACTGTGCGGCACGGCTGATGGGCAGATCACCAGGTAATGTGATGCAAGAGCTATAAAATATCTCAAAGACACAAGCAAATAACACAGAGCCTAGTTTTGAAGAGGGACTTGTGGTTTGTAGAGATTTTTTTTTTTCAGTATGAATTTTGGAACAGACCCTGGCATCAGACTGGATTGGGTTTCCAAACCTAGCTTTAGTTTAACATGCACGTTTCCTTAAGCGGTGCAGTGTTTCCTTGTCTTCTGCAGTGCCTCCTTCCCTAGCACATACTCACCATCTTTCATTCCGTTTCTTGAAACAAATTATGGGCCAAGTTCAGCTGGCCTCATAGAATCAGTGAACATATTTAAAACACCCCATGTTGCACTGTAACCTGTGCAGAAACAGTCTGCTGCTCACTAGCACTTTTCACCATAAAACAAAAAAGGCTCTGCTCTGCCTGACACTATTCATGTTGTGGTTGAGCTCCAGAAGGAATAACAGGGACAGCTTCTGTGAGAACTAGCAGTTTGCAATAGAGGCAGGGTGAGCGCCGGGCACACACCTGAACCAGCCGTCCCTGGGGAGGTGCCCCAGAGACCTTTCCCAACACAGGCCTTCAGTGCTCTGGGTGATGATTAATGAGAACTTGGGGTTGGAGCTTAGTGACGAGTCTTTTATATAAATCACTGGTAAGCTAACAAATACCAAGAAATAGTATAAGGAGAAAGGAGAGAAGGCGAAAGACTGTAACCCCAACTCAATCTAGCAACTAGCCAGGTAAGTGACCCCAAAGGGTTTTATTTCTTCCAGAGCCTCTAGAAGGGCCAGTAGCTCTCGCAGCTATGGTGGGGAGCGTCTGGGCAGCAGGCGCTGCCGTGGCTGGGCCAGCGGCACTCAGGGCACTGCAAGAAATTCCTACAGGGATGTCAAACCTGAATGAAAATTATCCTACTGCTGTGGGGGTTGGATCTTACTTCAAGGCACAGAAGCGCAGGAAACAAGCACGGCGCTGCCTTTTGCCAGGGAGAGTGCTGGCAAGCTTTAGTGCTGGATCTCGGCAGTCATGTCAGGCTGGGATTTGCTGCACGCCTTTAAAGGACAAAGTATAACCCATTTCTTCTCCTTCTGCATGCCTCCTCCGGCACCTAGGGAGCAAGGGAGAGCCCTGCACCACTCAGTTTATGTTCTAGTAAAGAAGACAGGGATAGGTCAGAGCAATTGAAACCACCTTTGGCTTCAGTCGCGCAGGCCACTGAACATCCATTAGCTAGTAAGGGGTTTTGGCCCTTAGTGACCTGGCCTGGATTTAAATCAGTGACCTAGCAATCAAAGACTGCACACCCCATTAGCCAGCTAGACTGTCTCCTGAAGGGATGTTTTGTGCAGCTTTGGTGAGCTCTCATAATCTATACGTCCTTCCACACATCTCCAGGAATATTACTGTGATACAAAGTATGACTGACTAGAGAAATGAAGATATTAAGCATGTGTCTTTGTCAGTTATGGCCATTATCATTAGCAGACTAGCTACTATTCCCTATATATTCCTTTTAGAACCGTTTACAGCTGAAACATTTTTAATGGCTCGATGAATATGAATGCAACATTTATAACCATTTACACATATGAGACTTTGGGGCACATCCATCTTTCATTGCAGGCACATAACCTCCCATTACCGCACTGTCACACTGAAGAGTGAGTGGGGAGAAGAGGACCCCACTTTGTAGTGAAAGATGAGGACATTATTTCTGCCTGTTTTGTAAAACACATGTTCAGAAATCTCCCTTATTGTCATCACAGACTTCTCTCCCCAGTCACGCACTTATTTAGACTCTTTATACTTTCATTAACAATGGAAAAATGCAGGCCGTTACATCTGTTAGCAGACATAATTTTAGACAAATACAACTTCTTATCAAATAAGCCTGCAATAAATGTTTCATGAACAGAACCCTTCAATAGAGCTCCCAACACTAATTTAATGAGAAGTATCAAATGATTTTTTTTTTTTTATTCTGATATCTCCCCTGAGACAAATGATACTTTGCAGGCCTATTTTTAACAAATGAATTATTGACTTAAACTGGCACAATTAATCACAATATAATGGGATCAGGGGATGTTAGAGGCTCATTCAGCACGGCAGATGATGAGTACTGACTCTTCCAAGAAATGAGGCTCTTTAATCACTCCCAGATTAACAGCTACATGCTTTCAAATTTCAATCACAGGGAACTGGCAGTGTGGAATGAAAAGGGCCCACTCCAGAAAGAAGGAAGAAAGCAGGAGGATTTCTTACCCCATGAGAGCCCCAGTACTCGTTGTCTCAGTAACAGCCACCCAACTTCCCTTGGGAAAAGACAGGATCTACACCGTGCTGCATTTCCAAGAGTTCTTTCTTCCAGTCTTTATCAGGTAAAGAATTTGGTTTCAGAAGGCCAGAGCATGCTTGCAACCCATCAGGGTGTTTAACACCTGCCCTTAAGGGGAAATCTTCAGGACTTAATAGAAAAAGCCTCTTAACTAATCCTCTCCTTATTAGGATAACTGTTCTCAAAAGTTTTTGCACCCTCCTGCAGAAGGTGCTGCTACATTGCATGCCATGTATACTAAAGGTGTTGGTTTGGAGTTATTTTTTTATTTTCTTTGGTCAGCTCCATAGGCTTATAAAGACATTTCTGTGAATTACAAGGCTTCCCCCCTACCTGCAACCCCACAACAGGGTTCTTTATGCCCCCAGTCCTGCATGCAAGAGCATCCAAACTCTGCAGGCAGTGGAGCCACAGGCTGATCTAGCACTCTCTCCTTGCACTTCCTATAGTTCATAAACTAAGGATCTGTCCCATCTATTTAATGGAGGCCTCAGGTCCCGGGCTAACAAAGCACTTAGGACACTACATTCAGAACAGATTGTATCATCTCTGGTAATGCTGAGGACCCTTTTACTCTGCAGAGCAGCAACCTGAATATTTCTCTTTTTCTTTCCTCAAAGGCTACAGTTCCATTTTTCCCTAACCCAGAGCACAAAGCTTTCTACACTCCTTCCGAGGTGCATTAACCCCCAGAAACAGCACAGAGAAGAGCAGACTCCCTGAGACACCTCTGCAGCTATGCAGTTGCTCCCAGTGCTAGTACTACCCGGTCCCAAATGGCAGTCCCCAAGTAAGACCTTGCACCTCTGGGCAAAGAACTCTTTTAACGGTCTCAGCATCACCCAATCCAGGCACGTAAGAACAAGCTTGGGTCTTAATCCCCTACAGGACTTAGTAACTCATTGTGGGAAAGACAAGTGCCAGGTAATCCTATTTAAGCACTTGCAGAAGGGGCTTGTGTGTTCTGTGCACCAGCACCCTGCAAAAGGTACGGCGAAAGCTACATTTTAGGCCCCCAGTGTAAAATGCATTGCTGATTTATCACCTTGGCTAGACTCTGAACTCTTGCAATTGCACAGATACAGATCAAAGCAAGAGTATTCCCCACACCAAGGATTTGATGCAATTGTCTTGCCATGATTGGGAGTGGAAATTCTTTCAGCTCCCCAGACAACATTTGACCCAATTAAAGAGAAACTCAGAAGCTTTTGTGACAAATGGTAACAAAATAATAATTCTACAGATGAACTTTTAAAGCCAGAAATGGCAAAGGAAATGAAACAAAACTAACATCAAGGCAAACTGAATGCATGCTGAAACTACATGGAAATTCAAATACTATGTCTGCTTTACTTTGCTTGTCTTGAGTTCAGGGTTCTGTCTTTTCTCAGCAACAGTTAGTGACATCTCAGACACCTCAAGCAGAGCTTTTTCCTTCAGCCTGTGCAGCTTGAGGTGCCTGCAATACCCTGGAATCTCACAGGGAAAAATTCTCAATTTGACAAGAGACTTGGCAAGTAAATAATGGGTAAATAGATTCCGAGCAGCTGAGCTTCAAAACAAAAATGCATTTTTGTAATTTGCACTTATAAACAATTTTAAAAATTAGCTCCTTCCTAAATTGGAGAAAGGAAGCAATTTTCAGGGTGGATCATGTGCATCACCTGGCCTTTGACAGTGACCTGCATCAAATGCCTCGGCAAAAGACTTCAAGAAACTTCATAGCAGGATGTTCAAGAAACAAAAGGAACTCCACAAACACGAGTATCACACAACCCACATGGCTATCTCTTCCTGACCACTTAAAGTTATAAACAAATGCAAACCCTGAAACATATGTTTTAGCATTCTTTCAATTTGCATTTGATTACTGTTTAGTGTTATACCCCTACATATTGACATCATTTAGATAAATATACGATCTCCCTTTGATTCATGTGCTGAAAAATAAACAAACAAACTTCCTGGCTAAGGGTTGAGGAAGGAAATAATTGGCTGCCTCTGAAATCATTGTGCAGCGGTGAATTTCATTGACGCTGACACCAACGCTAATATTTGCACTAAGGGCTATCAGAAAGAAAGCCTGATTTTTTTTTAGGTTGAGATTCTGTGTTGAAGCTGATAGCAGGAAGAAATACTGACGATGGTTTTCCCTCTGCGGAGGAGCCTTTTGCTCTCTCTATAACAAAAGGTATTTGCGAAGAGTGTTATGATATTGCATGGTTGCTTCCTAAGAAAATCTCCTAATAATCTTTGCCTACTTAATGTACAATATTAGACTTTCAAATGAACTAAAACAGGACCTGGTAATACTAACAGCACAATACATTTACAATCATCAATATGGTAAAAATTAACCCTTTGCTCGTCCTTCAACTTCAGATTTTACCTGAGACTGTGTAACAGTTTCCACAAGGACTTCACTGCATGAGAAGCATCCAGATTATTTTCCTGATATATGACCACCTCCAAATATTATGACAGGGAAAGGTGCCAGTTTTCTGTCCACTTCAGTCCTGGTTCTTGTTGAAGCTGATTAAGAGAGTTCCTCAAAATGGGTTTGCTGTATTCACCACGTGGCTTTAACAGCTGCACGTCCTCAAGCAAGGAGGAAACATTGCAGCTCCCATTATCTCTAAATTCACACAGAAAGGGGGAACAGCTATTTGCAATGGAAAAGCAGTGGGAAAGACTGGGAAAGGTGGCAGATGTACTGGGCTGTGCCAGACTTTTTCAACACGTCTCATTGTCTGCAAGGCAGAGTGCAGAAATGGGAAACGGCAAGTGAAATCCATTTGTGCTTAAACATGCCTAAGCTTTCTCAGAACCAGGGCCGCTCTAAGAGATGGGGGCCAGCTCCTGGGTCTCTAGTGGAGGTCTGGTAGCCAACAAACATTCTCTTCTTTATTTTAATTTATAGGCCTGTCAGAAAGTTAGAATTGATTGGGAAGAGGTCTTGTTTTACCTATGGTGGGAGGAAATCAAGTGATGTTAGCAGCAATGCTGGGCACATTATCATCTGCTGGTTCCATTTAACAACTTCTCACAACATATGCAGTTTACATTATGGTATCCTGCACATGTAGTCTTTGGCTGAAAATATCCTCCAGAGCTCTGAATTTATGGTCATGCAAATACTCAGAGAGGCAAGAAACAGGCATGCCAAAGAATGAAAAAGGAAAGCCGCCTTTGTTTCTGCTTCTAGGTCATGTTAACTCTAACCTTGCCGTGCTGCAATGCAACAAGGGATGCTGGTGTTTCAACCGCACACCCTCATCTTTTGCTATGGCAATTCCTCAAAAACCATCATCTTCCCCAGATTTACTTGGCTTCCATGGGCAGCTGGAGCTGGGCCTCTGAGAAAAGATCTGCTTTCAGCCAAGCTGCCTTCTTCTCTCTCTGCAGGCCTGGCATACGTAACAGGCCTCATTCTGCCATTATTCCTACCAGTTCTGCATCCCCTGGAGAGTCTCCTGAGTCCCAGCACAGACCCTCAGGGCAGCAAATTATCTGCTGTGGTCGAAACCGCACAAGCACAAAATAAGGAGTTTGTTCCTTACTGTTGCTATCCTGTCTCCTTTTTTTCTTCTGACATAAAAGCTCAGCGTGACGTAAGAAGAGGATTGAGCAGAATCTCTTTGTCCATCCTTTCAGCGTAACTACCTTCACCCTCCAGCAATGACCCGGTAAGCTGCTCTACATGTTACTGTGCAATGCCTGTCAGAGACACTAGCCTCGACCCCAAGATCACTACAGGTACATGGTGAGGATCCTGAGCTTATCAGCCCTTCTTGCCCAGTTGATTAGCTGGGGCACAACTATGCTGTTCTACAGTTGTGGCCTCAACATTACTTTGGTGCCTTTGCATGGTGCTAGCCAGTGGCCATAATTTTTGTTATAGTGGAATTGCAGGCTTAATGAAAGAAAAGAAAAACAAAAAGATGTTGTTCAAAGACCTCCATTTCACGTTAGGGCACAACCAATATATATACAACCAATGCAGCAATCTGTCACCTGTCAGATGTCGGCAAAAGCTTTGTGGGAAATTAATTTTCAAGTGCAATTTCAGTAGCCCGTTGATCTAATGCTGTGGAACAGTGGGAATGGATCAAATGGGAAGTGGACCTGTGTGTTTCCTTACTGTGTACTTTTCACAGCAAAGATGAAGCCCACTACAAAATAAAAATGTATCTAAGAAATGTTACCTTCTTTGGAACTTTTTCCTATGCTAGGCTGGACTGTCAGTTCATGTAAATGAATACAGTTTCATGGATTTAGGACGAGTAATCGCATTTTATACCAAAAGGCAACATGATCCTCTGTTCTGAGGAGTGGCCACTTGGAACAGGAGAGTTAAAGCAGCAAAAAGTCACCAGGATTAAGTTACTAGGATTACCATAAAAATGATAGCATTTGTCACTGACAGCAATATCCAGAGAGCATTTTTTCTTGAAAGTCCAGCAAACCCATCCACCACTGACGGTGGCAACGAAGCCTTCCCTCAGCATGGCTGTGTTCCTTGCTGTACTACAGAATAAGAACAGTAAATACAGCTACTTCCAGTCCTGACTTCTGAATAACCCACATCATAAATTAGACTGTCCCTTTTGGCCACATATATGTTAACTACAGCGCACTTTGGTCACAACTACTGTACGGTTCTATTTTCTGATAGATTTAATTACTCCTAATTTATATCAGGCAGAGGTGCACTTAGTATGAAGTACTTAGCACTGTCACTATAATGTCATGCTTAATACACATTTTTAGAGCTCTGGTCATTAGCTACATGATAGATTTGAGCCTTGGATTTACTATACAGTGCTCCAAGGCCTCACTTGGCTTTTGGAGGATGTTGCAGCAGTCTAATCAGTGTTGCCTCACATACCATGTATACTCTCTATATTTGACATATACTCCATTTCTCAATTTTGGTATCACCAGGGAAGAGCAGTGCACCTCTAGGTGTGACACGGTGTTTATTTTTAAAGAGAGATTCTCAGATTCAGAAGCCTGCAAGTTTTCACCCAATATAAATCAGTGCGCTAAGAAATGAAAGCAAGTTTATGCTTCTTGGGAATGTTTCTTACTGTGACAGTTCAAAAATGAAATCTCGTATTTGTGAGAAAAATACGGTTGAAGTTGTTCCTGCATGGATAAAAATGACCCACATTCCTACTTTCCTCTTAATTTTTTAATAAGCTGATTCATTCACTGCATGGTATCACTACACATTCATATCTTTATCAAAAACATTAATAAAATATTCACTTGTGTTTGTTTACCAAAATGCCTTTTGTGGAGATGAAATATTTCTAAAATCTGCTCATTTATGTTTTTCACCAAGCAATATATTAAAAAACAAAACATAATTTGTGTTGGTGAAACTTAAAGAATTTTGACAGCAGCAACAATTTGTTTTGCGAAAACTGGTTTTGAGGGGGAAAAAAGCAACTCTTTCAAATGCCACGATTCTTTTTTCTAAAAATGACCTGCTTCTGTGTTTGCTCATTGCTGAACACTATGTGTCCTTGATGCCATCTGAGGCGTCTGAACACTGTAGAAACATAAATACAAATGAACATACTAAATGGTGATTGCCAAGTTGTCTAGCCCATCATCCTACAATGGCCATTTAGGACAAATTCCTTGAAACTCATGAATGCAATTCTTTGCCTTTCAAAGGTCTTGTCTACTGGGTACATTGAGGAAAGTTGAGACGAATGAAGCCAAACTATGAAGTTAATGTGCATACATCAAAGCTCTGTGGTTAGATGAAACTGCAGCAAACTACAGACACGTTATTCTGAAGCAGAGCAACCACATGGGGGTTTAATAGCCTTGAACTTCTGTTTGCAATCTCATACAATTACTTACTTCTCATGGCTCCCCATACAGACAGGCCCTAAGCGTACTTAGGAGCTTACGGGTGCATGAGATGTTGCTATACAACTGAGTTGTTTACATACCACTTCAGCTCACTGGGAGCTTCTCAAGACACCCGAGATGCCCAAGCTAGTGCCCTGTATTCATTGCTCTCAGGCCTCCAGATGGGCATGTGGGATCCAACTGACCTGTCTGCTGCTGTGGCAGGACCTGGGTCTGCTCCTCTCTGTTTCAGAGCAGCTCCAGTGACACAGCTACCACAGATGGATGGTGCTGCGAGTCAAAGTGAAGTATAACAGCTAATTTTCTGGGCTTTCTACAAAGTGCATCTGTTCCATCATGCTCTTTTCTGATTGTAGTAAGTAGGACAGGGGAAGTTTTGCTACAGAAACTGCAATTACTCGTGCTGTATGTTATTCATCTTTTGATTATTTATGAGAACATAATAACAGAACAACTGAGCAAACAAAGCCCCCCTTCCTCTACCCCTTCTCCTCCAAACAAACCAATGTAAGCAAGCGGACTGTGCTTACGAGCGCAAGTTGGCTTTTACAAACATACAACCACTACCTACAAACCCAGGGAGAAATCACACTTTTTCTGATTGACAGGTGCCACAGTGATCAATAAGGGCAAAGAAAACAACGTGAAATCACTGTTCGAGTTGCTGTTACAGAATTTTGGCAAACAAAGGAAAGTCTCCACTGTCAGTAGTGAGTGACACTGGCATTGTCTCATGTTAATCAATACCAGCCCGTACATACCCTGTTCTTCCCAGGAACCAGCTGTCCCTCCAAGGGAAGCTGCATATGACTGGAACGGGACACAGCTGAGAAGTGATCAGTGAAGAATCAGGCATGGGGGGACTGCAAGCAGGTGTTAAGTGAATTCCTCCAAAAGGACAAGATTCATTCTTTTGCCGGCTTTGGGATGAATTAGCACGAATTCATAATCCATAAATCCTGGTGGCAGCAGAACAGCATCCCTCCTGTTGTTATTTATTTTGAGATTTTCACTGGGGCAATAGCTTTACGTTTGACATTTATATAGGTCACAGTGAGCTAATAGCCATCTGCCATCTGGGGACTTTTATAATGAACATTGTGGAAGACTATGAAACAATCTCTGGCATTTCCGATTTGAACATAAGCTGAAATAGGGTTGATCTTTACAATATGCTCTGCTGTCTCTTTTCGGGTTTGCATTAGTCATTTGCCTGGCCTTGCTACACACACACACACACTTGCACATATGGGAAGTGGTGGGCTTCAGCATTTAATACTATCAGTTAATTGCCACACACACAAAGAACACCCAATAACTTGCACAGCTATAAAAGGCCCCCCATTCACCTGAAAATTCTTAATACATTTCAGAAATATTAATGACTCCCCAACCCTCCTCTCCTGCAGCGCAGGCACAGGAGACTCAGCTATAGTGCTGGCGTAACTATGGTACACAGATGTCAAATCACTCCTGCAAGGTCACGTAGTCTTCCCTTAGCATAACCTTATTGCCCTGTCCATCCAAAATACATACCAGGCTGAACAATGACATATAAGAATGTGCTCATACTCCACTTCTGTCCCCAGGTGACATAAGAGTGCCCATGGGCATAACCTGCAGCTCCCTGCCCAGACAGGAGAGTCACTGCCACCTCCCTCCTACTCACTGGGTACGATGCATACAGGAACACATGGATTTTCTCGCCCCTGGGTGCACTGTGCTACTATCATCAGCTCTTGCAGATGGGGGATTGATAGAGGAAAAGATTAAATGACTTGCTGAATTGTAAAAGCCACCCACAAGACTTGTGAGTGAACCCAGGTGTCCTGAATTTCAGGTCAGCACGTTAAGTGCAAGGCCGCCCCTTCTCCCTGTACCTACATGCTGTTTATTTTACAATACAAATGTGTGAAAGGACTGAATGTGCTCAGACAGATGAGAATATCCCATCTCAATTAGTCACTCTCCAAAAAGCCTCCTAGGGGGCCAGGCCTCCTTAATGCTGCATGTTCCTCCTGAGTTCCCCAAGCCCCAGCAGGCCTCGGAGTAATAAATTACGTTTGCCTTAGCAGCAGCAGCCTGGCCGAATCCTCCTTTCTATGACTCAACTCATGATGAAATGCCTATTTCCTGGTGCTGAGATCTGTGAAAATTGGTCTTTTCAGCCTCCCTCCTGAGGGACATGCCTCAGCGAAGCGGCTGGGGGCATCTTTGATCAGATGTGCTTTTCTCCCTTCCCTTTGCCCCCTGATACAGACGCCTGGTCCTGGGGTGTCACTTATTTGTATTATGTCTTTCAAGGACGACACACAGAGTGCGTTTGAAATCTAATCTCCTCTCGAGGGACTGTGGGGATGGGAAATCAGGGAGATGCCTGAACACTGACCAGGTTTTGACCTGGTCCTACAAGGACTCAGGTTACACAAAATGCTGTGCTGGCTCTGATAAGCATAAATCTTCTGGGCTGCAACTTTTGCAAAGTTCAGCAGGTGACAGCTTAAGTAACTTAACGCTCGGCTGCTGCCTACTAATGCTGCCACGCAGAGGGGGGCAAGACAGGCTGGAGGGTGGCCTGGGAAGTCCACCTTCCCCACTCCCACCACCTCCCTGGCAGTTGTCCATTCCCAACAGTGTGCTCTGGCTCTCTGTCCAGGTACGGCGGGTAGCCTTGGTGTGGTACAGCAGCCGTCTGTGGACTGTGAGACTTCGGTTGATCACACACACTACAGCATGACTTCCCGAAACCTTGCAGCCCCTCCTGGCTCCAGCATCAGCTGAATTATGACTTGCCTCTCATTGGACTCAATCTAATGGGGTTACTTTGCACTGATGCTGGTGCAAACAGGCATATAGCTTTGCCTGTGTCACTGACTCCCTTTCACAGACATCACTGCAGACTCTGGTCCACATGAGAGCAGTTTCATTACAATGGAAAGCACAAAAGGATACATGCTGTAACAGCCTTATCTCTACCTCTTCCACCACATGCATGCTCCCTTCCCCACAACACAGGATATGCAACAATACACAGTCAAGGCTATGCTCTTAAACAGGACTCATTCTTCTCAGCACCACTGGTAATACATAACACAGCTCAGCCTGAGGAGTGCTTCTGGTATTGTTATTAATGTCTATGTCATAACTGCTTCCATAGGATTTCCATTACACCCAGGGATCACAGTGTGCAGAAGGTGCCAGGAGCTCAGCCCAGCCTGTTTTCCCCCAGCAGGATGTAAGACCCGGCTCTCTCTTTGAATTACAAAGAGAGCAGGAGAGAGAGTGGTTTCACATTGTTTCAGTTAAGGCGGGGATCACCAAGGGTACAGAAGAGAAACGAAAGTGAAGGGGTCATTCCTATTGCTGGGAATACACTTTTGTACCAGCCACATTAGGTAAATTTGCTTTCGCTTTGCTGCTTAGTGTTTTCCTGCACTCCTGTCCTGCTCCATACCTAACCTGCAGCACCAAAGAAGCCCCTTCATTCAGTCTCTGCACCCTGTCCCGCTCAGCTCTTCCTGGCAGCCTCTGAGGACCTGCCTTGCTCCAACTCTGTGCTCTGCACTCCCTTCAAGCACTGACTCTGGCAATCTGATGTCAATCACAGCTATTTTAATGTGCTAACTTTCTAAATCCACACTTGTGCTTACTTAACAATACGCTGCTTTGATCAGTGTAATACAAGCAAAACTAACAAAACTGAGCCCCTTACCTCCCCTCCCCTCCCCTCTCCTGAAGCAAGCCTCACCAGGCCTCAGGCTTGTAAAACCAAAGCAATTGCAATCTTTAATTTTATTTCCTTTATTTTCTGGCTGTTAGGTGCTGGTTCTGATTAGGGACATTCTGAGCAGGAATAAAGCTATTTTAAATAAAAAACATGTTGAGCTTTAGGGGGGAAAAAAGCACAACCTTATCAATTTAGAAGAAATATCTTTTCAACCAGCGTTGTGGACAAGGCTGTATTAAGCCAGGCAACTTGGGAAGCAACCTTTCTTGTAAGTCACACTGCTTTTATAGTTCAGAGATCAGGAGGACACCATTTGTGGGTAGAGCAAATGGACTTTACTGTGGGATTCAAGAGGACAAGGGCTCCAAGCATTTTCAGGAGATGCAGTTTCAGGAGTGCACTGAGAGGTAACTTCTTACCTACTTCTGAGCCTCACAAAACCAAAATGAGGTTTCACTTAGACTTCACTTGTGCAAATACAAAGTCACTAGCTTGATTTCAACAGAGTGCAACTGAGTATGTACTTCATACCCTGGTAAAGCTGAAGTTGCTGCACTGGGACAGCTCTACAGCCACCTAATTCACTGAGGCTGATACAGTTACGCTAACCTGTGCTACTGAACAAACAGGCTGGTGTTTGCAGTAGAGCTGCTTTGGACTGCTCCTGTAAATGAAATCAAATATGGCCCAGTGGCTGTATTTACACCAACGTAACTAAAAACGTCATCATGCCTTTAGAGCTTGGGTCTGGCCAACCTGATCCTGCTAGCATAGCTCCCTGACCAGTGTAAATAGACTTCACTAGAACAGTGTCACTTTTAAACAAGCTGCATAGATGTAACACATAGGAAATATGTGCGCACAGGATTTTATGGTAGGGTCAGGGGAAAACTCAGGACCAACCATTTAATCCTATTTGAATTGGGCATGAAATCTGCCAACGCCAGCATCCTGACTGCACTTTCCCCTTCAAAGCAGCTCCCGCATACTCTGGTGACTCTGGATAGCAGAACCTTATCTTTATTTTCATCTGTTTGTCATTCATGATTTTTACCTCCTTGGATATGTGCGCTCTCCTCCTACCCCCACAGATCCTATGACCTCAAGGTCCTTCACCATTCAGTGCCAAAATCATGTCAGAGCTGAGCTTCTGCTTCTCAGGAAGGAGTTACTGGGACCTTTCATGGGTCAGGGTTCAGATTAAGTTAGAGAGGCAGGGAGATAAAAGCTGGAGCAGGCTCTTGTGGAAGAGTTCATGGACGGCTGCCACACCGCAATACAAGTGGCTTGACTTAAAAGTGTGCTGAAACCAGCAGAGAGTGTTTTGAATGCACCAAAATGCCTTACGCAGTTTTATTTTTATTCATTATTTTTACCCTGGTTAAAGACAGAGATTGCAATGGCTGTATTAGGACTAAGACTAAATGCTCAATAATAAGACTTCATATGTGCCTTGAGGTGTGGTTTTTAAGACAGAAAAGACTGATCACCGTAAGAAGTTCTAGAACCAGATGTAGGGTGAAGAGTACACGTACCCCACTACGGGAATTGATCCCTTTTAAGTGACCAGCTGTTCGGGTAATAGCTATTAGTATACTATTACTAGAGTGGGAAGACGCTCTTCCACAGACCAGGGCTCCACTGTGCTAACAGCTCAACGTGGAAGACAAAAAGGCTGTTATCCCAAAAGGCTGGCAATCCACATGCGGTTCTGAAACTTGCTGCTAGCCATGGCCTTAAAAAACTGCCTCTGGCACAACCAGTTTCAAAGTCTTTTTCTCACTCGAAATTTTGCAGTATAATATGATTTCATTAAGCAGATGCTAGACAGATAACATGACATCTTCATGAAAGGGGTGTTTCCCAAGTGCTTAGGAGTTTGCTGCATGACTCTGATGTCAATACAGAAGCTTTGGCAGACGTCAGAAGACTTTGAATCAAACCCTCTTCTTTTCTTTCCCTAAGCCATGCTTCTGTTGTAATGAATATTTTCACTAGTCATTCTGTGATAGGTACAGGCGCCCTGGCAACACCTTCAGGGAAGCTTTGTGGGGCTGAAACACACCAACACACGGCCCTGAGTGTTAGTTCTCCTGGACCAGGACCTCATTAGTCCAAGTGCTGAACAAGCGCTGGCAAACCAAATTGCCCCAGAGTGCTGAACAGACCACTGCAGTTGCATGCACTTCAATGCCAATATATTTTCCCAATATGTGAGTTAGTTTTATGGTATCAGCATTTTGTAGCTGAAAAGCTATGGGTTTCTTTCCAGTATAGGGAAGGTCAGCATCCTCTGAAGTGAATGTGGGTTCCTCTTGTTGGCCTGCCAAGCCAAGGCCCCAGATAGCCAAAGGCAGGTGCTCAGCTTTCAGCAAAGACCTGGCTCCTTTCCAGCGCTTCCAGGTGGCCAACCCCAAAAGTGAAGGCATCTTGAGACAAATCACTTTGAAATTCTTTCACTAGGACTGGCAAATCCCCTCTAAATCTGCCTTTGCGTTAGTCGTTGTGTACACGTGGGGAATTTGCAGAACCAGTCAATGCACTCCACTTTGAGAGGGAACACGGGCCCCACATTGCCACGAGTGCTATTGTACCTCTCCTGGCAGTTGCTGCATTACTATGACAGCTGCAAACCCCGATGAGTGAATAACCTAATCGAGCCATTAAAAGAAACAGAAGCCCTCTGCCCTGTTTGATTTCTCTCTATAATGATGTAAAGTGCACTTTAATGGAGTCAAAGTGGTCCTGGGCCATTCTTGTTAAGGCCATTTGATGCAGTGCTATTGAGTCCCACTGCTAGCGTTCATTACCTCCCTTCAGCTCTCTCCCCTGCTGCATTGTAGTTCAGACTTCCCAGCACAGTTTCTCTGCTGCTACAGCCCCTTGCCTGCATTTTGTCTACATAAATTAGACCTTGTGCAGCATATTGGCCTGTCAAGGGACTAGGAAGAAACTGTATATTGTTTCTGGCATTCCCGGGCCCTTCTGCCCCTGACATCTGCTGTGTTTGTGACAGGGAATACATTCCTGACTCATTATCCGGGCAAGCGGAATCCCTCCCTGACAGCACCATTAATCAGAATCAAGCAGTCCGGCAAATAAANGAAGAAGAAAAAGAAAGCAAGCAAAGAAAAGAGACAGTTTCTAACTTTCACTTTTGTGTCATTCCAGTGTCTGGACAAGTAGCAATCTATCTTTCTGAGTGACAGCTCTGATGGATGGCATTATTTATGCTTTTGTGTATTAAAAGACAATTCTGGCACTGGCTTGTCACTCACCAGAGATTTGAAAAAAGTTGAAATTTAATTTGAAGGAAAAGAGGGCAAAGATCATAGGATTCTGGCTAGGGAGTGTTGCCTGGGAGGGACAGAGATTACAGTGGGAGGGAGTAACTGGAAGAGGTGCAGATATGATGCATAAATAAGTAATTGCCCTTACAGGTATAGAGATTTCTATTTTTCACTGCATACCTAAGTTAGTATCTTCCTGGGCTGGAGAGGTCTGTTTATTGACATAAATAGGTTTGATGTTGCTTGGGGGGATGCAACATTTCAGGGTGAGGCAAGCATATGCTTAATTTTCTGTACGTAACTTGTGTGTGTTTGTGTATACAAACATTATTATACATACACATATATATGTGACTAAATGTGTGTATATTACAGGGTGTCTTTACACGCACATGTGTGTATTTACACAATTTTAAATAGAGGCTTTTTGTTCTAGCGTACACATCTTCAAGATACAAAACATATCCAAAGATCTACACAGACACGAAGACAGTCACGTGGATACATCCCACGATGAACGATACATCCACATTTTTAATTTCTTCCTTTTAAAAAATGTTTACTTACTACACTATTTGTAAGCAAATTGCAGTACAAAGGACACTATTCTTTCCATCTAAAGTATCTTTACTTGCCTAAAGTTCTAGGGAAAAAAAATTGCATTTCACTTCATCTGGAAAGTGTAGCTTGACTGTTAGTCTAATCTTATGTCTTTTTCTTTACATTTATCCACACATATGCTAGTTGACCGTTGAATGCAGAAACCCTGGTATGAAGATTTAGATGCCCACACTTCCATTTGTACCATCTCCTGCCTGTAGAAAAGGCTGGTAATTGTATGTGAAGTGCCGGGCTGGGGAGCTGTCTCATACTGACCCATTTATAAAGTCAGAATTGCAAGGAGTGTAAATCCGTATCTTTGTTTAACTGGGCTGATTTATGTGCTGTGCTGGCAATTAAACCCATAGGTATTTATACAGCATATACCACACTGTATATAAATACTAGAACATGGTCAAAGTATGTTTGTGTGGGGGCATTATACATAGTGGTATAAGAGGAAATAAGCAGGCCACATTCACTTCAAGAGCAAACAGGTACATCTTTCTGAAAATTGTTGATCGTGTATTTATGCCAGCAGTGAATTTGGCTCTACACGTATTTATGTTTTCTGCAGCCCTGATGATAGGGAGAGCCTCTCAGGGCCTACTGTTCCACGTTCAGAGTGAACACTGAAGACTTACCTGATCTGAAGACCATAGTTAAATTATTAAAGGACATTAAATGAATAAGGCATCCAAAATTTAGGTGTCAAATTAAAAGCAGGAATCTTACCTGGAAAAACTGAATTTATTCAAGAAAGTTTGGATCACAGATGGATGCACATCTCTTTCTTCATCCCCTTCTCATGTGTTCTGGGACTGAATGGAGGGAAGTGCTTGTACTCTGTTGCACTGGCTCCAGCGAAGCACGGAGATTCGCAGAGGTGCTAGCGTCGTTCACACACATGCATCTGCATGGGTATAAAATTGAAGAGAGCGAGTTGGTCACAGGTGGAGCGAGGCTGCCAGCCTCTGCCTGCAGGAACATTCCCTTACTGTAAATGTCTGTTCAGCAGGCTGTGGCTGCCCATGTAATGCCATGAACAGGTTTCTAACTGCACAGTGGTTTGGGTTTATGGGTCAGATACACAGAAATGATGGCACATAGTTTCCTATAACACAAGATGTTTCACTCTATGATACTTCCAACACTGAACAACACATGGTTTTGACCTGAGAAAACATGAAATAACAAGAAACATAGTTCCTATTATTTATAACTTTTGCTTGCAGATGACCCATCTCTTGGCTATTTTGACAAACATCTGCTTTGGAACCCATTAGACAACATACAGCATTTGCTTCTAATTAATACAAATTTGTTTCAATCCCAAGTCTCAGCAGGTTTCAATTCCCCTCTCCTAGAGTATTGGCATCAGCAGCAGTCACCCTACCACACCTAGCAAATCTTGACAACAACCACTCTTGAGACTATAAATCCAGGGCAAAATCCCAAGCACTTCAAAAACTGCCAGAGTTCTTGGCTAAATCCAGGAATGGTGTTGACTTGCAGGCCCAGCTGGATTGTTACTATCATCCTCTTGGACTCTTTTTTCCTTCCTGAGGATAGTGTATCTCCTCTTCCTATCCACAGGGATTTTTCAGCTCGGCCTCATTACAATACTTAGAAGTAACACCGTGTTTCCAATATATTGACTGAGCACTATGGACGGACGGACGGGGAACTGCTGTTATTCATGAGTATTTGAACAGCCACCACCCCAGGATCACACCACTGGTGTTCTGATTGAAATGGAGGTCACAAGAAGGCCTAGGACTGTGCACTGACTTAATCTGAAAAAGTTCCCTAAAGGGATGACATCACAGCAATCCCAGGCAATGAGCTGTCCCTTCAGGGTGTGAAGTTGTGGAATCAACCTATTCTTTCCAGATCCAGAGCTTTAATTTCAAAGCAAGATGTGTGCGTAATTCCCTCAGACGCCTTTGAAACCCCAGCCGGTGTTTTGAGAAAGAACTGGGCATTTTTCTATTCCCAGTCTTGGTATGGTAGAGGCTGTGGATTGGCTTTTTTTAAATGTTGATACCATTTCATTGAAATTGGCTGGGATGTAGGGCAGGCTGCAGTTAGTGGAGAAATATGTGGAGGGGTTTCTCTTCACCGGCTTTCAGAGGCATAAGTTGGGCTGGTCAGTAACTGCTCCAGAAAGAAACACAATAATAATCACTCATAATAGCTAGGCAGAGAAGAAAAAGACAGTCTGTCTTACTTGTCAGTCCTACTGTATCTATCTTCTTGGAATTGTACTGTGAAATAAAGACATCCAAGATTGTACCTCAGCTGGGGTAAACGGTGTAAATTTTCATAGCTCCAGTGAAGACAATTTATACCTGCTAAAGATCTGCCCCTTGATCTCCAAAGCCAAAGGAACATAAGCTCTTGCGTTTTAAGCGTGGTAGTTGGAATGTTTAATTCTATTCTGTCGTCTGTCAGAACAGCAGGCAGAGGGAAGGAATGTATTGGTGTCATATGGAAACCACGGTTTGATGACGGACAAAATTAAATCCTTGCATTTGGATATAAACCATGGTAACACAAAATATGCAGCAAGTCAGGCTTGGTTTTCAATACTGAAAACACAAGGCCCCACTTGGCAGGCTGAGAAGGGGATATTAGTCAGATTTAGACATGGTTTTCTTTGTTGTATTGAAGGATAAATAATTATGTGCTGAGATATTCCAGACTCATGTTAACAGAGTTGTGTGTGAACCACAGCAGAGGATGCTGTGAGAATAGGAAAGACTGAAGGTCCTTTAACCTACAAAGTATCTGGGAATCCTGGAAAAGTTTTGGGGTTTACTTCTGGAAAACAACCCCAAAGTTTCCTCAAAATATATCTGACATGCTAATCTCCATAAATTAAACCTTCCAAGCATTTGCTTTCTTGACATTCTGAAGTTAACATATCGATTCAGTATATACCATGTCTCCCTACAGCATCTGCTCAGCATTACTACTACTGCTTCAGCTGGGGATGCACCCGGAGCAGCTGGTTGAGCCCTCAGCTCCCACTCCTCTGTGCTCGGTAGCTGAGCACCCCCCCAGGGGCTCTGGGAATGGAGGGACTGCCACACTCGCAGCATAAAGGCAGCTCTTCTTCCCTTTTAATACTTTTACTAGTTGAAGACCTGAGAACACCTCATGGACATGTAAGAGAAAAAATTAGTAAACAGAGTGTGTACTCCTTTCAGGCAAGTAGCAGTGGCTAGTTCTGGGTCACACAAAGAGATTTTGGGAAAGTTTCATTGTGACTTGGCAGCA
The DNA here is from genome assembly GCA_013401275.1 of Pandion haliaetus. Lineage (NCBI taxonomy): Eukaryota > Metazoa > Chordata > Aves > Accipitriformes > Pandionidae > Pandion > Pandion haliaetus. The sequence goes on from VYZV01019998.1 coordinate 234,373, forward strand.
TTTCTTATTCGATTGAAACAAATGTCTGTGTGGAACAACAGATAAAAAAGTACTTTAACTTATGCTTTTCTTTCTAAGTGCAAGAATTCTGACACGGATTTATTGAATATACCCAAATACGCTGAACAGCTCAAAGCGATACTCAGCAAATGAATGTTCTGCCTCGCACTCATTGTTGGTTCCAGGATCTCCCAAGGGGCGCTGCTACTTTTTGCTTTAAAAGAAACCCCAATGTAAAAATTGCCTGCAATAGAGGATCAAAGGTATTACAACCCTGTCCCATTGCCATGCTCCTATTTTTATTTACATTGTAACATCCTGAAGGCAGAGATCCTATTTTTTGTTCTGGTTTTGTATTGTGCGTCCCTCAGTGGAGACCTGACCTGGCCCCTATCTGCTACATGCACTGCCTAAGCTAAAAACCGTAATAGTTAGCAGAGCAGTTTAAAAGAGGTGCTGGGATTATTCCCAGAGGCTGTGGGCAGTCAAAGTAATTAGCTGCCCTAGCAGACACAACTTGTCCTGTGCAGACAGCCATCACAAGGCCTGTGCACCGAAGTGGGATAGATGGTCTTATCCGAGAAACCAGGAAATAAACAGGCTTCATGAAGTTGTGGGGCCACCCCTGTGTGGTGGCACAAGCCTTATGGTGGTCCATCTGAACGGCTCTGTCTTCGCTGACTTGGTACGGTAGTGTATGAACTGTCCCTCTCTTCCCAGTATCCCCACCCAAGCTTCCATTTCCCAAAGTGATTTATGATCTTCTGCGCAGTGAAATCTGCACTTCTCTTGCCTGACAGCGCTAATAAAGTGTGCAGAGACTCGACAATATTGACTGGTCTTAGTCATTCATGTTTCTCTTTCCCGGTCAGCCTCCTCTGCTGCCAGAAAAACTTTAAAAAGGAAAAGTAGAAGGTGAAAGCCACAATTCACTGATGAAGTTCTGGAACTGCCTTTTTCTGGGAAAAAAAGCTGCTCCAGTGCCTGCCCCTTAGAACTGAGTTCTGATTTGCACCACCCCCAGATTGCTGTGGATGCTGCTCTCCGTCTTGCACTGTCCTGCTGCACTCACAAGTGTAAAACAGAACTTGTAAATCACTTTTTGGAAAAGGCAAGGGACATAAATGTCGGCACAGCGGAGTGAGTTTACATAGAGATGGAATCAAGCTGAGTAGCATAGATATGGCATGGAGCTGGATTTCACATTTCACTGACGCTCTTGGTCCAGAGGTTTGCTCATTAACAAGGCTATGATTCTGTTATTGAAACTCATGGTAAGTGGTTCCGTAGGCAAAGATCCAGCAAAGCACTTAGGCAAATTCATAAATTTATGTCCCATTGACTTCTGTGCAACTATTTATATGCTCAAAGTCATGCATGTCTTAAATGCATTTCCAGATCAGGCCTTGTACTCAACAAATAGTCTTTCTGCAGCATCGTAAACCCCAAGCTTTCAAAATTCATGAGTTCAAGCTCTCATTTCCCCTAAGCTACCATAACTGCAATGCAGAATGCAAATTCAGAAAATGCTTTTTTTAAAAAAGGTCTTAGTTTTGAACTCCTAATAACTCTGGATAGGAGCCTAGCTTTAACAAAGTAAAAGAAACAAAAAAGAATGAAAGCTATGGCTGTCATCTAAATTAATGTCTTTAGGAGATGAGATCTTTAGAAAAAATACTTCATACTGTAAAACTTGCAATAAAATCCCTAAAGAAAGGAGATTGGATTTCACATTTGAAAAGACTGAGATCTTTGTAGCAGTCTCAGGCACAGTACAACCAGCTAGATGCAACTTGAGCTGTGTTTTGGGTGGGGGGAAAGATTGTGACTCAATTCTTGTGCCTCACGCAGACTGCTTTGCTTCTCAGTCACTAAGGTGCTTCAGCTTAGTAGATTACTTTGTAGGGTTGTGCTGCTTCTTGTTTTCTTCTACTTTTTATACATCTTCTAAAGTCTCTGTTTAAAGGTCATCTCTTGAATGAGTATTTAAATGTCTTCATCAATAACAAACAGGGAATCAAATTGCCTTTTAGTAAGGAATCCCAACTTGGTTTTTGCACCTTTTCTTACCATCCTTTTGGCCAGTAAGTCAAAACTGACTCCCACATCCAATTAAGGCAGATGAATTGAGTAGTTGGGAGCATCTTTGGATTAATCAACCCTTTTTCAGAAGGGCTAATTTCATTCTTATAGACTCCAGGCACCCGAGAGTATAAAAACGTCTTGCATTCACCCATGTGTGATTCATGTTTTAGTCTTTTCTTTCCCAAATGCAGCACAACATATTCTTTAACTGATCATGTATTTTAAATCCCAAAGTGACATTCTGCAGAAGATGATTTAGAGTCAGCTCAAGCTGCTCTTATTATAAGTGGTAATTTCATCAAACTAAAAGCAATGGTGATTTATTTTTAATTATAATCACTATTTCAATGCAGGAAACTGAGCTGTAACTAGGGTTTGCATTTCCTGCTGAGTTTGTCCTGGCCCCCATGCAAGACCTGCTTACAAGGTGTAAGCTCTGTACAATAGTCATTTACTCTGGCTGCATTTTTGGACTATCCTGCATTAAATATATGCTACACGCCATGCATATGATGGTTATAAACAAAATTTGCTTTGTTTTGGTGCTTTTGTCCTCCCCTCTTGACATCCCATCTACATACATTTACTCTCAGCTCTCCAAATTGCCGCCTCTCTGCTCCTGGCCATCGGGGACCAGCTGACACTGACGAGGAGTAACCAGCAGCAGAATTTGGAACCCTCCAAACTTTTCTCTTACTTCTTCCCATGTGGCTTTTCAGAGCCTGAACTGCCAGGGGCTGCAAGAGATGAACATGCAATTAAACTCTCAGGGAAACCTGCCTTGATGAAAAACTCTGGACAGAAAAATCCTAGGGCTTTTGATATTTTGTGGGGTTTGGGCTTCTTGCTACTTTCCTCCAAATAAAGCCTTTGAGGAACAGATTAACTTCGCCCACTGGAGAACTTCAGCTGCAGGAAATTCCAGTCTTTTGCAATTGCTCAATTTCCCTTTGACAAGCCTCTTCACCCCCTAAAGCCGACAATCCACATTACGCTCTACTGCTTTCAAAGGGGTCGCTTCACATTGCATCATTGGGTAAAAGGAAACCACCGAGTGTCATAGGGTGAAATATGAACTCACCAGGCCACTGATCCCCTGACTGCACTACTGTAGAGATAGCTTATTTCTGAATTAGGAAGGAAAAATCGCAAAGCCTAGTATCATAGATTTGCCTTTTGCCTATGAAGTTGTAGGTGTGAGTGTGGATATGCTAGTTGGGGTTGCCAAAAGGTACCAGTCCAGACCCTGCTGTAATTTTAATGTCCTAGGTGAAGGACTGCCTGTTCCCAGGTCACGCCTTAGCATCTTCCATGAACACATTTTTCATTTTACTGGCCTGATTATAAAATATCTGGTGCAAACCTTAGCAAGGAGATCAGACCCATAAGGTCGACAGTTAAGCACTCAAATGCTGGATTTCATGAAGCAGGCAAAGAGATTAAATGCATACTGACGTATGAAACTGAACATACCCATAGACCATTGAATATTTATTTTCCCCAAATCTGAAAGGATGCACAAGCAAGCCTTATTTTCATCATCCCTGTCTATCAGCACCCAGCCAATAATACACTTTATAGAGTCTATAGAGACAAAGCATTATAAAGATCATGCAGCCCAGGGAAGTACAAAAGTGATTTAAAATGTTCTAATCTCATTAATCTGTTTCTTCTCCCTAAAGATGTCCAAAGCCCAGGCCAGATCCCAAGCTGGCAAGTGAAGTAGAAAAGCACTTAAATAAGACCTTAAATTTAAGCTCATGCTTAAATTCTATTTACCACAAAGTTCATTTCAAGATAAATTCACACTAAAACCATATTTCTAAGCAAAAAACCCCTCACTTGAGCCAGAGCCTTTGCAATATAAACAGAGCTAATCTGTAGTAGAGGAGGCTTTTCTGCTTCAGGACATTTTTCCCCTCTTCTCTTTCATCTAGAAAAGGGAACAGAAATTGTGGCTTTGGTGACTAGTCTTAGGAAACCAATTCTGCTTGGATTTTGCATATTCAACTAAACTGCTGGAAAAATCACCATGAACCAGTTTGTCACCAAGCTGTAATGCAAACAAACAAACAAAAAGACATTGCTATAATAATTAATTGAAATCTGGTGCACTTGTTTACAGCCCAGAAAGTCAGACCCATTTTCTTGATCCCTTTATTTTTTTTCCCTGCAGTTACTCAGGAACTGCAAGTACTACACTGGTTTAGGGGGCTGTGAGAATTAATACATTCAGGTTTGCTTACATCTCTGAAAATCACACAGTGTAAATCTGTATGCTGTTATCACCTACAAACATTCTAACTATATTTTTACTATTATCTAAGTTATTATCACAGGCTCCTAAGTCTGACAGCTAGTATTTAAATATTTACCATAATGAGAAGCCACCTGACTGCCAGCTGTCATTCTGGGTAGGCTTCCACATACCTTGATTCTGTTTCCCAACTCCACTGCTCATGATTATTTCTGTAGTCTGGGGGAAGCCAATAACCTCTGTGTATGAACTAGGTCACTAGTTACAGATACTAATTTTGTGAAAGCTGGACAACCTTTTACTGTGCACTTGGCCACTCCTAACTTAGTCACAGCATGATCCTACTTAATGTCCCTAAGCCTCATACATGTGAAGAAACCAGTACTAATGTTTGTAATGGTAAGTAATGCTCAGCCACAGTTGTAATTGGAGGTACTATGTGCATGCCAAACATTGCATTATTATTATTATTGCTATTGACAGTATAAATGGCAGCACCATAATGGGACAACAGCATCAGGTCTCAGGGAGGCAGAGGGTAAGGAGACATTAATATGTGCAGTCAACTTCCATCTTGCACTATGAAAGTGTGCTGGTATGAGTGGTTCTGACACCTAGAACATAAACCAGATGGCCCCTTTCTTACGCCATATCATGCAAAAAGAGATTTGAATTAATTCATGTAGAAATCATGACAATTCTGTTACTGTTGGAACTCAGTATAGCGGACAGGGTGGCAGTAGATTATGCTGAATTTTTAACTTATAAAATACTAGTGACAGATGTCACTGCCTGTACTCCTTTGTTGCTTCCCATTCCTTCTCCATCCTCTAGTGCCCTTGTGTCCCTTCTCCAGAGCAGTAACTCTGGACTACACTGCTTAAAAACTTATTTAAATAAAATTTTGTGCAGACCTTTCTCAAAGTCTGCGTGTAAAGAGAAATCCATCAAACCCAAAAGTGCGTGCCTGAACCATAAAGATGCTAGGATAAAGGAGATTTCATTTCTCAGTGAACTCCACCTACAGCCCTTTTTGAAATTCCATCCGAAATTAATAAAATTTTACTGGCCACGGGGATCAATGAACTATGCAAGCCTTCCACAAAGACTTTGCATCCTGAGTCGTTGAGACTCAGTGGGAGACAGGAATATTATCATCTGCCCTACATGGAGGCTGAGGCACAGAAGTAAAGGCACTTTGCCCAGGGTTACCCTGCCCGATCCCCTGAGTCCGCCTGTCGTGCCTCTGCCCATGAGACATTCCTTGCTCCCGCTCCAGGGATGCATTCGCATGGGCGCCCGTCCAGCAAGGTGCTGGGGTCTCCCTGAGAGCGGGAACAGCTTTCTGCCAGGGCATTGCTGGCGCAACCACCCAGGCTCGGAGCGCACCATCCCCAGGGCCGCCTTGGTTGTACGCTGCCGTAATGGGACCCCGGGCTGCTCCCTGATCTCTGTACTTCACACATGCCTCCTCACTTCCATTTTTCAGCGCCTTCTCCACACAGCATGTCTCCTGCCGACACACCCCTGTCAGCTCCTCCATTGTGTGGCCAGCAGCGTCTTTCAGCACATGAGCCTCAGCCAATATGGCTTAAACACATCGATCCAGGGCGGGGGGAAAGCAGGAGGGAAGCCTCCACCACTAGTGTGTGTGTGTGTGTTTGTGGGGCGGG